>CATKHJ010234093.1:0-11830 GCA_949750685.1 Vernicia montana
AGAAAACAAATTAATTTCTCTCTTTTAAAATAGGAGAAACACACTCAAATATTTTTATCTCTCAAACTCTCTATTTTCTCTCTCAAATTTGGGATGGGATTAAGCTTGAAACTCTAGCCTTTATATAGGCAAATAACCAACAATTCCAACTAAAATTTTCTTAATTTTGGCCACCCACCTTACCTAATTTTGACAAATTAATGGTGAGTGGTTAAGCTAACTTGGACAAACCAAATTTCTTCATTTGGCCACCTACTTGTGAGCTAATTTTGACAATAATTAGGTGGGTAGTTGAGCTAATTTTGACATATTAGCCATTGTCACATTCAATTTCTAGGATGTTGGTTAAATGATTTGAACCACCTATCGACCTGTCGTTTTTATCCGTTAGATTTCCAAAGGATAATTGAATAATTCACAAACAATAATAAAGAGAAAATAAATAAATAAATAAAAAGATAAATTATTATTTAGTTTTTAAATTTTTATCTAATTAACTATTTCATTCCTACTTTTAAAAAAACTAACTAATTAGTCTCTCAATTTTTATTTCGTCAGACTATGTAATCCTTTCGTCTAATTTTTATACTTTTTCTGTTAAATTTATAAAAAATAACTAAAATGTATTTGTATATATAATAAATATAATTTTAATTTTATTATTTAAAAATAAAAAATTCAAATTAATAAAAGTAAATAATAATTATATAATTATATAATAATTATATTTATTATCATCAAATTATAAAATTATGTATAATATATAATAAAAAATATTTATATTAATAAAATTAAATAATAATCATCTAATTTTATTAATTTGAATTTTTTATTTTTTATTTTTAAATAATAAAATTAAAATTATATTTATTATATATATAAATACATTTTAGTCATTTTTCATATATTTAACAGAAAAAAAATATAAAAACTCAATGGGAGGTGGCGGAACAAAAACTGAGGGACTAATTAGTTAATTTTTTTAAAAAATAAAGACGAATTAGTTAATTAGATTAAATTTTAATGATTAAATAGTAATTTATAAATAAAAAAAAATTAAAGATGGCAAAGGTTGCAATTTTTGTTTTGGTTCTCGCATTGGTTCTATTCGTATCAGCTCAATCAGTGATTGGTGAAGAGAGCCCAAGCATATCTGAACAAATCGACAAGGCAACCGAGGAAGCAAAGGGGGCCATCAAGGAAGCCGACAGCTCCTCTCAGTCATGAACTTCTTGGGTCGAGACCAAAATAGAGTAAGGATTCGTTTAACCTTATCGAAAATTTTATTAAATTGTGACATGTCATTTAATGATAATTAAATTTAAAATTTCTTATTTATTTTGATAAATAAAATATTTATGTATATTTTTTATTGAATTGAATTGTATTATTATTATAATACAATTCAATTCAATAAAAAAAATTTCTTATTGAATTGAATTTTTCTCTGTTTTCTTCTCTCATTTTCTAGTAATAATTTTTTCCCCTTTTCTTTTTCTGGGTTTTATCAGGCTATTGCCAAGCATTTTTATGAGTATAAACTCGGCCTCGTTCATTAATTTTTCTATGCTTTTCAATAAAGTGAATGAATACTACTTCCATCCTGTTTTTATGCATGGTAGCAAGTTTTTTTTGGCTTCAGACTTTACTCCATTATGATTTATATTAATGATGTAAAATTGGCTATCTCAAGTTTTGACTTGGTGTATCTGATGAATCAGTCTTTTGTTATGCTCTCACTTGTGATGGAGACCTCTGCTATTGCGAAAGATTAAAAAAAAAAATTATTGAAGAAATTCTATGATCAAAATAATAACATATTTGAAGTCAAACCAATATGTTATTATTAGTAGCATTAATTAAAAGTCAATTTTATGTTAGTTTCACCGAAAGTTCATTTCGCTTACAAATTGCAAAATGGTCAATATAAGTTGCCAAATGGACTAAATAATTCTTTCTTTTTAAACATTTTGCTAGGAATTGGCTTTCACCAACAAATATTTTTTTTTTTAATTTCTTTAAAGAGAGAGGGTGGAAATTGCATTTAATCTCTTAAGTTTCTTTAACCATGACTTTCTCATTACAAATTTCGTTAAAGAGAGGCTTAAAAGGAAATTACATTGATTTGAAGTCTGGTGTATATTTGCTTTGGTGAGCATTCACAGATGAAAGAAGATTTTTTAAAGACTGCTATGTTTTGAAGCATTGCCTCAAAAATTTCATCTCTGTTGCAAGTTGCAAAAATGGTCAAGAACATTAATGGAACCACCATAACGACAGCTTTCTGTCAAGAACAATGAGTAAACCTCAAGTTCATGCTTTGGGGGTGAAGGTTATTCAATTTGACCAAACCAAACCAAATTTTTTATAGAAGTATTATATTATGTATATCACCACTTAGATAATCAGAGACTAACCTTATTATTAACCAAAAACATTTACCAATACTATATCTGTACAAGTGAGAGTACAAAGAGAGATGACAACTAAAAACCTAAAATAATATACTATAAATTAATAGAGTGCTTTTAGAGTTGGAATTAAAGAATCAGAGATGAAGTTAATTAACAATGCTCATCATGGACTGACATTATCACTAAAACAGGATTGAAAAGCAGTTTTAGTAGCATCATTCTCCATTCAACATCATTCCACCATTCTATCTGTGCTTTAATCACAATTTTACAGCCCTTAGCACTGCTAGAGTTCAGTGGAAGCTTTTTAAGCAATGGAAATCTTAATACAAAAATTTCCTCTAGAAATGGTAAGGGCAGGGCTTTCCTATATATACTCTTCAGTGACATCAAATCCTCTAATTTCAGAAATTTGAGTCTTACAAATGTATTTTGATTTTCACCCAATTTTTCAAAGCTAATTATTTCTTTCAATTTTCTACATGTAGAGACTTACAGATTGGTCAGGTTTGGAGCTAGAATAAGCCATGTCAAGTCCTGCAAATAAAGACATGTAGACACATTCACTGTGTGAAGATTATCAAAGCATCTCTGTCTCAACCATGCTGAGTTGCAGAGACCACCAGCAAGTGTTTGTGTTTTTGCTTCTTCAATCTTGGAGTCTACATCAAATTCTTCTGCATCACAAAGATCAGAAGTTCCCGAATCCATGTTACCCCAAAAGGTAATGCGTAAAGATTCAGTGCAGCTTAGTAATTTTTTGCTATTGAGAAATCTGTGAAGCACAAATGCTTGTTTTACTGTAATGCTCAATACTTTGAGATGTTCTAAGCCCTCCAATTCCTCTACACTTATGTCACTTTTGTCTTCTATGTAACAGAGTAAACCACAATCCACCAATCTCAAAACTTGCAATGGCAAACTAGATAGCATGTGTCTAGGAATCCTACACAGTTGAAAAATCTTCTCCCAGATTCAAATATTTCAATTGTTTTAGTTCCAATAACTCAGAAGTCAATTCTTTTAGCTTTGTTCGTGATAACTGATAAGTTCAGATATTGGAGTGAAACCAATTCTGAAATTCCAGTTGGTAAATATTTTAGTCTAGTCCTAGACAAGTCTAGAACAGTTAGTGCTTTCATAAATTTAAAGAAGCCACTAGTGATCATCGATAGATTGCGATTATAACACAGTAACAAGGTCAAAAGATGAGGACAGCTAGTCACCTCTGTTAGCTCAAAGATGCAGTTTTCCATCAATGACATTCTCCTTACCCCTCTCCATCTTTCTATCTCTGGCACAATGGTTAATTGAGCACCTGCCTGCACCAAATAATTTTCCTTTTCCCTTTCATTCTCACTTGCTATCCACAGGGCCACATCACGAATTGAGAGTTTGAGTGCTGCAAAAAGGATGTCTGTATTCATTGATTTGTAAGTATATATACAGATGTCAAGCTTACAAACATGGAATATACAATTGTCAAGGCTAGTACAAAGGCCAAACATCAGGGGAATCATATCTCTTGATTTATAGCTATAAACATATGCATTGGTTTATGACTACATTATTGGGATTCTTTAGAATTACTGTTATTATGCCCCCGCAAGATAGTGCGTCCATCTCAGATGCCTATCTTGGAGCGATGAAGTTGAAATTGCCGACGAGGGGAGGGCCTTTGTTAATGAGTCTGCCAACTGATCATTGGTGTGAATGTGAAAGACGCCTAACTGTTGTCTTGCAACCTGGTCACGGACAAAGAAGAAGTCTAAGGCAACATGTTTCATGCGACTATGAAAAATTGGGTTGGCACACACATAGGTAGCACCAACATTATTGTAGCAGATGGCTGGAATACTTGGAACTTGAATGTGAAATTCAGATAGAAGGTGACCAAGGATGCCCCGTGTTCAGATCCTTCACAAGAAAATAATCAGGAAAAAATTCAATTAATGTGTTATTGTGAGAACAAAATTGAGACACAGAAACTAAGTTTTGTGTAAATAAAACATTTTTTAGATGAAATTTGTTTGTGGATGTGGACAGAGTAGTGAATCCACATCATGCATTTTGACTGAGTTGCCTTCCTCTTCCAATAAACATGCATGAACAAGTGTACCAATAATATTGTACCCTTCATTCATCGCATCCACTCAATTATCACTATCATTCCAAAAGTTCTCAAAAATCCAATATTCTATCAGATTATCCTTCAAAATTTTTAAGTCCTCAGGAAACAAAGAACAATATAAGAAACAAGATTTAACTTCATCATTGGGTAAACTATCATAACTGAACTTCAACATAGGAAATACGTCATCTCCCATACCTTGTAAATTTGAGGCAGATTTTCTCATCATCTCAGCAGCATACTTCCACTCTTGTGGTGTATTCTTCCAGGCCATGGCACGACCAATTGTAATCAATGCAAGGGGCAAGCCGCAACATTCTCTTGCTACGACTTTTGCTAAGCTAAGCTAATCAATTGTAATCTCACAATCTAATATGTACAAATTCCATATTGTTAAGACAACATTCATTATAGTTTCAGACAGGATTCACCGTTACAGAAGCTATTATTAATTAATTGAAGTACTATATAAAGAAGAATTCTTACCATTATCATTTTAAATATTTTCAGGTGATGTTTGGATTGAAAATTTTAAAATTTTTTATATTTGTCAAAATAAATTTATAGAATTAAAAATTTGAGCCTTCGATTTACCAAAAAAAAATTTGAGCATTTAGTTTAATTGGCACTGAAGTTATTTATAAGGTTGAGAGGTAAGTTTAAAATTTAATGGGAGTTAAATTTATCAATATGTATAATGAGATTTTTATATAAAGGAGATTTAGAATGTAAGGGTATTTTTATAATAATAAAATAATTTACGAAATATTTCATTTATTAAAATTAGTGATTTCTCAAAATTTCAAAAACTCTTAATTAAATGAGAGATTTTGAATAATCTGTAATTTTTTTTCCCTTTTTTATTGTATTAGAGGATAATTTTATACTAAACTTATGAATTGTATAAAATCTGACATTCAAAATAATTCCTACCAAACATAGCATTAGTAATTTTGACTCAAAACTCCTACATGATTTTAAAAATAACTCCATTATTATCGAATAGTGTTGGCCCAAGTATGACAATTCATAAAAGGGGAGAATAAAAATTTAAACTTTCTAATAAATTAATCATCCTAAATGCAATATATGAATCAATTAAAATAAATTCAATAATAATAAAATGAGAAGAATGAAAAAACTTAGCCAATTTTATAATGGTTCGGAACCAATATCTTTTCCTACATCCACTTCTCTTAAATCATACATATTTAGAGTTCCACTAGTGATTCGAAATTGCGCCCAAAGCTTTACAATAGTTATGGGATTTCGCCCTAATTTTTCGAGATTTCGTCAAATACAATAGTTATCTGGGATTTCGTCCAATACAAGAGATTATAATAATGTTTGAGATTTTAAATCACTCAATGACTAACAAGCAAAACTCTTACAATATAGAAATTAAACTTATAATAGTTTTTAACAACAATTAATACAAAAGATGTAAGTTAAAGAGCAAACGTATTCTTGAATGGAGTAGAAGATGATTATTGAATTTCAAGTTTGGATAGCACTTTTAATCACTTGAAATCTCTTCCTCTTCATTTGGAGTCTTCATATATTTATGTTTTTAATTCCAGCTCCAAAATATGATTGTTGTGTTTTGAAAATAGTTTCAGACAACTTCTAATGGCTATAAATGGCTATATTTTTTGTTTGATGTGACGCGTTCACGGCGGTGATTTTTGAGTTCACAGGGGTGACTTTGAAAGTCAGGACAGTGAACTTTACTTAATAACATGCCTTCTGTGTAAAAGTCAGGGCGGTGAGGTAGTGAACTTTACTTGATGAAAATTCATTTCACTTTTGTGTAAAATTCAGGATGGTGAACTTGAGAGTCAGGGCGGTGACTTTGAGAGTCAAGGCGGTGAATATCTATCATTTTATTTAAACATAACTAAAATGTAATATGAGTGAAATATTAAAGTTAAACCCATAACTTTGGAGATAAAACAAATATATAAATTGAATATCAAGATATTATATATATTTGTATTATTCTCATATATTCAATAAATATAACTTAATTAAACAAAATTTTAGAATTATCAAAATATAAAAGATACAACAAATAGCATTAATGATTTTCACTCAAATTTCTCATCTCATAAAACTACTATATTATATGAATGAAGGTAAAAATCATTTGTAGTTTATTATCATTTTAAATATTTTAGTCAACTGCAAACCCTAACAAAATCAAAGCATATACATGTCATTTAAATAACAAAAACAACATATAATAAAGCAAGTGAACATATGATAATAATTTTTACTCTTCATTGGAAAGTTCTAGTCTTTTCTCCTTCTCATTTTCTCTCAAGTTCTCTCTTAAATTTTATTTTTTAAACCACCGTCGATCTTCTATTTTGATCGACGGTAGTTCTAATATTTTGTATTTGATTTAATATGGATAGTCTCATCCCTATTGTTGTTACCATATCCACCACTGGCTCCATTCATTCATCCTCTACTTACGCATCCTTCTCTACTGTCGCTCGATGCTCCTTCTGCTCGATCTCGTTCTCTGCCTCCTTAGAAATTGCTAGAGCGAGAATTATTATGGTCAGAGCAATTAATTTTCTTAATTTATAAATTGACATAGTTACCATTTTATTAGCTTCAAAGTAATTTCCTTTTATATTTATTGAAATAAAATCATTGACTATTATTTTTTTCCTTCTTATTAAACTAAATTCCATATAAAGAAATACTTGATTTTTTTAAATAGAAATATTTGATTCTTAAAATTGAATCAAATTTATTTAAATTATTTTTATCTTGATTTTGGTTTTAAAAAATCATGTACAATTGGAATCCATTAAACAAAAAATCATATATATTGATTGATTTATAATTTATTTTTTTGAATGATTGATCAATAAATTTGTGAAATAAAAACACCAATAATCTTATCCAAATCACTAATAAAAAAGATATTTCATATTTTTTATATGATTCAAGATCCAATAAAATATGAATAATCCACTTCATATAAGTTATTAATTTTTCATAATATTATAAAAATAATATTTTAAGTTATAAAAAATTAAGAGAAAAGAAAAATAAGGAACAACTAGAAAAAAAAATTTTAAAAAAAATTCATCAATATTTACATGCAAAGAGATAATTTTCTTATTGGATCTTAATAAAAATATAATATAATATATTCATACTTATGATAATTTTTTAAAAATAATAGAATTTTAAATTTTTCTTTAAAGGCAAGAATATTTCCATACATAAAAAATATTGGGAAAATAAAATATATAATAATATAATTTATGATAACATCTTAAAAAAAAAAAAAAAAAAAAAAGGAAAGTGCTTTTAAAGTTAGTGGAAGAATAATTATATCAATTTATAAATTAAGAAAATCAATTGCTCTGATTTTAATAATTCTTGCTCTGACAATATCGTCATCCTATATATATATATATACACACACACACGTACATTCCTTACACGTCATTCACTAACGTGATTTTCATAGTTCTATATAAATTATTAACATATAATTTATTTTTAATTTATAATAATTAAATATAATTTTAAATTTATAATAATAAATATATGTATAAATATATTGATATTTATGCTATAATTTTTTTTTCGTTTTGATCGATTTTTTGTTAACTAGTTGATTATTCTATATTAATGTTATATTTTGAAGAATAATACTGAATAAAACATTAAGAATTAAAATTTATTTTAATAAAATTTTAAAAATATTTGTTGGATGTTATTTTTCCTCCATTATTAGCAATAAAAAAGATAAATCAAAGCAATAAATAAATTTCTTTCTAATTTATTTACTTTTCTTATGTAATTCTAGTAAATTAATAACAAATAACTGATGGTAACAAATATATAATTTTTCTCTATAATTATACATAAAAATATATATATATCAAATTAAGTAGGGATAAGGTTCAAATATACCTCCAGAGTTTAGCGAAAAGTACAGATTGACACTTAATGTTTTTCGAGGCGTATATTTACCCCTCACATTTTTAAAACCTATCAACCCGCCCCTCCACTTAACGTCCCCTCTGTTTCAGTTAAATTCACCGTTTGTGAACCCCATTTTCAGTCCAACATGGATAAAAATAATAATAAAATATTAAAAACTTTTATTACCTTCTTCTTTCTTCTATTTATTATTCTCTCTCTCTCTCTCTCTCTCCCATTCTCTTTCTCAGTCTCTCTGTTTCTTCCCCAAAATTGAAAATCCTAAACCCACTTCACCCACTTCATCATCTTTAATCTAGATAAACAAGATATTGCTTCCTTCCACTCTTAACAAACTCTACATTTTGATCATTCCCATCAATGTATGCTACAGAATCATTACCTTGACACCGTAATTTAAATCCCCTTGACACCTTAGAATCATCAGCAAAACTACAAAACAATGAACTGCTCAAATGTGCGCTTGATAAATGACTACGAAATCCTCCTCTGAAAACCAAACTCGAATTCAAACAACCACTATATGCAAAACTTTTCCTTAATTTCATTGAGGACCTATCTTTCAAAACACTATTCGGATCAACAACATTAAAACAAAAACTTGTGTATCTCAACCTCAAATGTAACCGATTTGATGCCCAGTAACCTTTGCCTTCACTGCTGCGAAAGACATTAGGTTGCTAGATACTACACGCGAAATCCATATCTATAACTATAAGCCAATCAATCCAAAAGGAGTGTATCAATAGAAACACTGGAACACACTATTCACAAACTCTTATCGGCATTTAATCAAACACCTATAAGAGAAGCAGACATATATGACTCAAATGAATCAATAGTTGGACTTGTTTGACTGGGAGAAATTAAAATATATATATATAAACATATACATAAAAATAATAATCAATCCGAGTAAAACAAGGAGAGAGAATGGACTGACCGATCAAGAGGAGCAAAGTTAGAGACATCTGAGAGAAGAATCAATAGTGGAGTTTGAGAAGCAGAGTAGTTAGGGCAAAAAATGACACAACTGATAACAAATCAACGATCAACATGTGCATGTGCTCTTTTTTTTTAAATATATGTAATTTTTATTCTTGTTTTAAAAAATTGAAATGAACCAAAAAGCTAAGTAGGAGAGAGAGAGAGGAGGATGTACTAATTAATATTGTCAAAATCCAAATTTTTTGTCTTTTCTAGGTAATAAAGGTTTTTAATATTTTAATAATATTTTATTACTATTTTTGTCCATATTGGACTGAAAATGGGATCCACAAATAGTAAATTTGACTGAAACAAAGAAGACGTTAAGTGGAAGGGCGGGTTGATAGGTTTTGAAAACGTTAGGGGTAAATACGTACCTCGAAAAACATTAAGTGTCAATTTGCACTTTTCGCTAAACTCTAAAGGTATATTTGAATCTTATCCCAATTAAGTAATTATATTATATGAAAAAAAATCCATATCACAGTTTTTGAATAAGTGAATAGAAAAAATTGACATAACAGTGATTAAAAACAATAGCTATAAACTCGTGTTTGTATTAAGAAAATTACACAAAAAGAGGATTGAAAAGCAGATTCTTAAGCATTGGGCTTCTCTAGAAATGGTAAGGGCAGAATTGAGCTATCAACATAATTTTACCTTATTTAGTTTCTTAGTAATCATTAAAAAAAAAAATAATTTGTTGGACAAAAATCATTGAAATTTAATTGTTTTACAATCTAATTACCACGCAATCGATTCCAATAGTAAAATTGATTAAAGTGGAGGGAAGTAGAGAGATGGTTGCACAATCACTGATGAAGCAAAAATTCTCTCATTCAGAGACGAAAAATTAATGATGTAAGGATGAAGAAATAAGATCTGTGGATAAAAAGAAAAAATAAATCAGGGGCCTCGGAGATAGATTCGGGGGAATTTTCGATGCCTAAGTCAATAGGTTTAAAAATGAAGGAACCTCGAGTCAGAAGAATTGATCTCTTCCTAGTTCTTATTGAGAGTTTTTAATGAGAATCCACTTACTTCTAGGAGTCCCCCTTGTATGAGCAAGTGATATTTCCTTTTATACTCGTTTGAGTTCACTGTTGGGTGAAAGCAAGTTTACGTGTGGTAGCATCCCAATAGCAGAAAAGAGAGGTGAAGTCTGAATTGATGGAACAATCAACTTTTCTCGTGTCAATATGACACTATATATGTACTTGAGAACTATGAAAATGTAACATCTTTGGTGTGCTTAACTCACCGTCTTATTATGACATGAGTCACCTTTCTTCATAATGGAGGTACTATTGAAGCTCTTCGTCTAGGACAAGACCAACAAGTCACTCGTATCTGTGCTGGAGGATCTTAGTGAGGGACTCGAGTTGTTTGGAGCTCGAATTCGAACTGTGTTATCCTTGAATTACTTAAAGTTCGCAAGTCTGTTTAGGCCAAATTGAAGCTTTAGTAGGTAATGAGCTTAAGGGCCAAGTTCATTTATCATGGAAACGAGTTATTTCCTCTATTGGTTTGTTTTTGATTCGGCCCAATATGAACCTATGATTTTTAATCTTCATAAATCACATATATCCATCCATTTTTTACTCAGTATTTTATGCAAAATGTTTAGTGCAATAAGTCACTATATAGGAATTAATTAAAATTTTAATTCTAATCACTCAATGGGATGCTATCACCTCAACCACATATCCAATTTCAAACTCAATAGTTTATAGAGAAAAATATACGTTTGGTATAATAGTCATTAAAACTATATATTTTATAATCAGTTTCATCTGATAAAAGGTTATTTTGGTATAAATAAATTTCATTAAATTTAAAATAATTATTTGTAAATCCACATTCGAAAGATTTTAAGTTTTTAATTTTAAAATTTTTATTATATCTGAATAAAAAATTTTATAAATTTAAAATATTATTATAAATGAACTTTAAATTAAACAGAATAGGATACAAACTAAAAAAACTAACGAATTCTAAATACAGACAAGTAAAATTATATATGATAAGGGACAAAAAATACCGAACTAAATCAGAATTATAATGGGTCAAACCCAGCTGCCTAATCTACCTAAAATCCGAATATTAGAAGGATAAGGTTAAGGTAACATGCAAATAGTCATCCTAATTCAAACTGGTCAAGAAAATCCATACTCAACTTATGTAAGGATCTATCTCTTATAAATACCTCAAAGATTAAACTTCACAGGTATGATGAACACTACTTCGATAATTTGAATTACTTCAATTATATTTTCTCTCAAACAATTACTAACTTAAGCATCGGAGTCTCTCCCGGGGGTCAGCC
>CATKHJ010234141.1:0-23035 GCA_949750685.1 Vernicia montana
GATTCCTTTATTATTCAAGTACAATTCCAACTTAATCTTATTCATTAACAACCCATACATCTCTTCAATTTCACTTACGTTAAAATCATCAAAATGAAAAGATGAAATCATAAGCATTTCTTTCCAATTTTTTTTAAACTAACCGAAGCACCATCCAAGTAAGACCACATGCAATCTCATTTATTCCTTACACATATACTACTCTACACAAATCATAGAGCTAAGAACTGAAATTATTACCTTAATTTCTCTTTTCCTTTTGATTTTGTTTCTCCACCGTAGCTTTCTCTACTCTATTGACTCTCCCTTTCAAATCTTCTTTCTTTAGCCAAATGAAGTTAAGATTTTTGACTTGTCAACTTGATGTACATCCATTTATTTATTTATTTATATTAAATAACAATGAATGTAATATGGGTGGTGGAAGTGTTGTATATAAAGATATACAAAACATATATAAAAAATTACATGAACTATATGTTAATTTTTGAGATTTAGCAAATGTATACCAAATATTAAACATATACTATATATATACCAAACATATATGTAACATATGTCATATATATATACAAAACAGATACTAAACAAATACCATTTTCTCAATATGTTCTTTTTGTGAACAAACTGAAAAAAATATACCAAAGATATACCATTCGCTCAAAACAATATATCAAACATATATGTAACATATACCATATATATACAACACAGATACCAAATATATATCATCTTCTGGGTTTGTTCTTTTTGTGAACAAATTGAAAAAAAATATCAAACATATACTTTTTGCTCAAAACAATATACCAAACATATACGTAATGTATACCATATATATACAAAGCATATACTAAACATATATCATCTTTTGGATTTGTTCTTTTTGTAAACAAACTGAAAAAATATACTAAATATATACCGTTTGTTCAATAAATATACAAAACTATAAAAATTTTGAAAATTTTTGCCTCAAGAAACTTATTAATACTATCAAAATTTTCAATATCTCACATTTATTACATTTAAGTGTATTCATATCTTATAAATCAAGATTTGTTTATAATCATAAAAATTAGGTTTAATCAGATTTATTAGAGTTTATGGATTCAATTTTCATAAATTATTATGGTTGTTATGTATTTTTTAGTATACTCAAAACTTGGTTTACAGTACACTTAATAAATTCCTTAGTGATCATACAATATAAAATAAACAAGTGAGAGATAAAGGAAAGTAAATTTATTAAAATAACTTTTTTTTTCCTCTCACTTCCTCTAATTCAAATAAAAGAAAAGAAAAGAAAATTGAATTTTAAAATTTTTTTTCCTCCCTCGTTTATTATCCAAACAAAGAGGCTAAGATTTATCCTTATCCAACCTTTGAAATACAACTCTCTATTCTATTTTCAGTTACTTTTATTTTTTAGAATAATAATTAAGTAATCTTATTATTTTGAAATAAAAATTTCAATCAAAATTCAAATATACAGTGGGATTACAAATAAAAATTGTGGCTGCAGCAAAGACGTGGGCCTCCACAAAGTGGTCTCTTTTGAAAATGGGTTGTACCACTGCAAATTGCAACCTCTGTGCCGCGCAATTTACTCCGTGATTGCCAATGCCTCTCTCAAAGTACATATCCTTGTCTTGATTTACAGTGCACAGTTAAAAATGTTACTTTTTGAAATTTATATGATATTTTTTAATTTTTTTTATGGTCAGCATAAAAATGAATTTTAAAATTTTTTTTAAAATTTTTAAAAATAAAATTATAAAAATTTAATTATATATTATATTTGAACCCTCTTATTTTAAGTGAATTTTTTTTTAAATATATAAAAATTAATTTAATTATATAAATTACGTGCCTCTATATAAATTTTTTTTTTGGCTCCGTCAGCATATAATACTATGAAACATGTAAAAAAAAACTATATTTTAAAACTCATCAATTTAATATTTTAAGGTTTTTCATAATTATATATATTAAATTTAATCATTTGGAAGCATATAGAATTAATTAATATTATTGATTATTGATTTGTCTGTTAGTTCTAAAACTATCTAAGCTTTGGAAATGAGGTTCCAATTTCTTTTTCAGACTATAACTTGAGGGTCCCACTTTAACAAAAAATTTCAAACAATACATATAAAATACTATTTACTTTGGGAATGCTTATTTGTCACTTACTATGTCTAAAACATGAGTAAAACAACTAGAAAGAATTGCAATCTGCCTAATGATCCATAGTTTAGTTTTTTCTTTTTTTTTTCTTTTTTTTTTTTCAGTCATTAGGAATATTTTAAATAAATTTACATGTCAATCAAAATTGAATATTAAATCCTCCTTTTAGATGATGAAGGATGCACCCCTCAGGTTTAATATATGTATTCAAAAATTACCTTTAAATACTGATTTCGAAAATTAAATTTTAATTAATAAAAAAAAAAATATTCTTATCAATCAATTTAACCCTCGCATTATGATCCATAAAGTTTTTTTTATTGCAAGTTCATACGAAAATTACCAATTAAAAATTCACAGTGTGATATTGTGGGTCCATTGCCAACTTTTTTTTTTTTTTTTTTTATCAATTTATTTGATCCAAATTTAAAATTATAATTTTACATTTTTGGATGTTACTTCGTAGTACCATATCAAAACTCTTTATTTTTTATTTAAATTGTTTTTATAGATACTTAATAAACTCATATTTTATCTATTTTTTATCAGTGAAAAAATATTATTTTTTTTTTACTTCATGTGATTTTACTCATATTACATGTACACAACATACAATGTGATAATGAAACATAAAAAATAAAAAAATAAAAAATTGATATCCTTTTATTGATAAAAATATAAATATAAAAGTTATATTAATTAATTATCTTTTTATCCATCAATTATTTTTAAAAAAAAATAAATATGTAATTACGATATATGAAATAAAGATATGCTGATATCTTGGTATATGAAATATGGGTATATCTAATAGTATGGATAAGAATTTTTCAATAGCTATCTGTTTTGTAACACTCCATAAATTGATGAAATTTTTAGTGATTAGGAATTAGTCATTCAATTTAACAACCTAATAATTGTAGTAATTATTTGATATTGTGAACAATAGTAATGTATTACATCTGCTAGATAACTATTGGGTGGGAAGTCATAGTGTTGACTTGGTTATTATTATTTGTTTTTCAGATTTATTCATCTAATAAAGAAATTTGCTATTTAAAATGAAATATTTAAGTTTAATTTTTATCTGCATTAAGTGTATACATCACAACAAATAAAAAAGTGACACGTATGTATGAGTGTTTTATATTTATTTTTTTTATAGATGAGACATGCATATAATATAGGTAAAAAATTTTCGATATTTCATTAGAAAAATAAATAAAAATATCTAAATGAGATATTTTAGATATTTTTAGGGATAATCATTAGATATTTTTGTTTGTTATACGGTATTGAAAAATAAAAAAGCTATAACTTTTGGATAATAAAACAATTTGCTGAAATAAATAAGGAAAGAAATATTCAAATATTCCTATATATATTTTGCCACGTGGCTTACCTTAATTAAGTTAGTTTTTTTTTTTTTTTTGAACTTTTATTATAAAAAGAACCAAAACTGTTTTTCACGATACAGTATATACACTATACACATCAGCTAATTGTCACTTAGCCTACCAAAACTTGGAAAATCTTGACTAAAAAGTGTATAAAAAACAAAGCTTTATTGATCCAAATTCAAGTATTTGTTCATAAAGAAAACCAAAGATTCCGCCATGCCCGCCGTAATTATGCCGGAAACCGGTGGTTGTCAACCGGATTTCCCTGCCAAGCTCACCAAACAGGTTGTTGTTTGTACCATAATTGCAGCCATGGGTGGTTTCATGTTTGGTTATGACATTGGCATTTCTGGTAAAATATATAAATTTTCATTCTTTTTTAGTGTTTTCTTTGAATCTTGGATTAATTTAGTTTGAAATCAAAAACAACAAATGGGTAGATCTTAATTATAAATGGGTATTATTTTATTTTTCTTGTAGGAGGAGTAACGTCAATGGACAGTTTCTTGAAGAAATTCTTCCCAACTGTTTATGTCAAGAAACACCAAGCCAAGGCAAATAATTACTGCAAGTACAATAATCAATATCTTCAACTTTTCACATCTTCGCTTTATTTTGCAGCTATTGTAGCTAGCTTTTTTGCTTCAATTATTACCAAGAAACTTGGCCGGAAACCCACTATTCAAATTGCCTCTTTTTTGTTTCTTACTGGAGCTATACTCAATGCTGCTGCTCAAAATCTTGCAATGTTGATTGCTGGAAGGATGTTTCTTGGTGCTGGAGTTGGATTTGGTAACCAGGTGAATCAAATCAAACAAAGATTTTTAATGTGATTGGTCTTCTTTTAAAGGTTATTTTTCTTACCTTCTAAGTATTTGTTAAAATGCCATTGCAGGCAGTTCCATTGTTTATATCAGAAATAGCACCTCCAAAGTATAGGGGAGGCCTAAACATTTGTTTTCAGTTGCTAGTAACATTTGGTATTCTGATTGCTAATATCATCAATTATGGTACTTCAAAGTTGAAACCATATGGCTGGAGGATTTCTTTGGGTGGTGCTGCTGTGCCTGCTATAATTCTCTTCATTGGTTCCTTGATCATTGTAGAGACTCCAACCAGTCTTATAGAGAGAGGAAAGAGTGAAAAAGGGTTATCTACTTTGAAGAAGATTAGAGGTGTTGATAATGTTGAACAAGAGTATGAAGAAATTTTGAATGCTGTTGAATTGGCTAAACAATTTAAACACCCTTTTAGGAACCTTATGAGTAGGTATAATAGGCCTCAGCTTATTTGTGGCTCCCTTCTTCAATTCTTTCAGCAATTCACTGGTGTTACTGCAGTCCTGTTTTATTCTCCTGTCCTTTTCCTGACTATGGGATTTGGAGATGATGCTTCACTATTATCTGCTGTTATGACTAATACTGTTAAACCAGTAGGTACAGTAGTTGCAATGTTAATTGTGGATAGACTTGGAAGAAGGGTATTGCTTGTTGAAGCTGCTATTCAAATGCTCATTTCTCAGGTGAGCCAGCAATGTTGGAAGTTGAAGATACAAAATTATTCAGAATAGACCATTGATGATTAGGAGTGTTATTAGCTATTGATTCTAACTATAAAATCAGATACTTATTTCCCAGTTATTGTTTAGCAATACTAACTCTGATCATGGTTTTGTTCCTTACAGTGTACAATCGGGGGAATTCTTGCAGTGACCTTGAAATCTACAAATGTTGTGCCAAGACTTTACTGTGTAATTGTGATTGTGTTCATCTGTGTATTCGTGGCTGGTTTTGCTTGGTCATGGGGTCCCCTTGCCTGGTTAATTCCTAGCGAAACCTTCCCATTGGAGTCGCGAAGTTCTGCTTTGTTCATTACTGTTAGCATGAACATGTTCTGTACATTCCTCATTGCACAATCATTCCTCACCATGCTATGCCATATGCGAGCTGGGATTTTCTTCTTCTTCGCTTTCTGGCTTGGTGTGATGTGCCTTTTTGCCATTTTCCTGCTCCCTGAGACTAAAGGAGTCCCAATAGATGAAATGATTGATAGAGTATGGAAGAAGCATTGGTTTTGGAAGAGGTACTACAAAGACTATGATGCTGTCAAAGGACAGCAGGAACCCCAAGAGAAGACAGTTGCATAAGATGTGTTGTTCTCATCAATTTTTTCACTTTCTATCTGATTGTTAGTAAAATATTCAAATTGTAGATGGCTAATTACAGTTTCATGTTACCTTTTCTGTTTTCTTTTTTTCTTTTCTAGGACAATAAGAATGCTCAATTGTTTTAAATATTGTTCAATTGAAAAGATTACTGCAATTGATTTCCAATTTATCTTCTTCTTTCTACTTATTTATTACAGAGATTTGGCATAATGATAATGGATCCCCTAGTTATGTCATCCCATAATTGACAATGAGTTTAGCATAGCTTCCTCTAATTGAGTATACATATGATGTACGCAAGAATTTTTCCAAATTAATGTTGAAAGGAAAGGTAGTTGCAACTGCAAGTAAAGTGTATTAAGTGTGAGATTGCAATTTGCACAATGTGTAATGTGTTGGTTCATTAATTTAATATGAAGAGCATTCATTCCGTTTAGTCCATGTAACCTTTTGCTTGGACATCAAAAATATCTTTGTTTATGTTTAAAACTATGGTCTCTGTCATTCTACTCACCTTGTATTTGTATAAGAAAAGTTAGACTACATTATTAAAAATGTAGTATAGGTTAACCTTTACTATGTATGAGTCTCACCATTAAAGGCAAAACTATGGTGACACTAATCCATAGTATAATTATTGCTTACACTATAAGAATATCTTTATCTCATACATTTAATTAATGACTTTAATATGTATTATTATCACATTAAATCGATGTATGTAAGCAAGACTTACCCTTTTTTTTTTTTTTTTTTTTTTAATCAAGTAAGCAAGACTTATTTAAACTAATTTAAATAAAAAATATTTTTTTAAAACTTTTTTTTTCTTTTTGCACCCCTTTCTATCTGTTTTTTTCCCTATTTCCTTCCATATAAATAGATAAAAATAAAAATAATTTTCTTAAATTTTATTTTATATAAAAAAAAATACATTTGATATAAAAACAAAAATAAAAATTGTATTAGGTTAAGATTTAGAAAAGAGAGAAGAAATGCAAGTGATGGGTAGACGAAGGAAAAAGAATTATTTAAATTTGTTGGCCAATATAACGGAAATAAAATTTTAAATTTATGATAATAATAAATCATTTTTTAATATTTGGATATACAATTAAAAATCTGCATAAAAGTTTCAATTTTTTAATCAATAAGCAAAGAAAAAAAAATTATATTTTGATGGGGTTTGTTTAAGAACTAATAATGCATTAATTAAGACTTTATCTCAAAAAAAAAAAAAAAAGAGTTAATAAATATATATATATATATTTTTCTATTGAAATAAGAAATTGTTTTTACCCAATAACAATAACAAAATGATAATTTTAACATTCAAATACTGAAGTTAGATTTGTTGATAAGCTGTTACAAAGATAATGTATAATGAAATGTTATCCTAACAAAAATAATTTAAGGAAACATTATCTTAAAAAAGATGAGTTCCAAAACAGTTGGGATTCTTTGTCAAGATAAATTCCAAAAAAGTTTTTTTTTTTTTGAATTGTATAAACAACAAAATTCCAAAAGAGTTGGGATTATTTATGTAGAGAGATTTCAGGAAATCATAACCGAGATATTTAAAATTCTAAAGTTGAGATTTTTATTTTGCTAAGCTACCTCTAATTATATATATAAATCAAATTAAATTCATTCATTAGACTCATTAAACAGTGAACTAAAATTTAATCAGTGTTCCCTTGTTAGTTCACTGTTTAGTATTTACAAATAGCAAAAAAATCAACCATGCCAGGAAATCTCATGGTGGAATCCGGCCTTGGCAAGGACCTTCCGGCTAAGCTCACCGGGCAGGTCCTTGTTTGTAGTATCATTGCTGCATTTGGTGGTCTCATGTTTGGCTATGATATTGGCATTTCTGGTATACATTATAATCATTTTCTTCTGTTTTATTATCTTAAATAAAATATTAAGATTTGATAGTATTTACTATGTTTGATGAAGGGCGTTCCTAGTACACGAGACTTCTTGATTATAATCATTTTCTTTTGTTTTACTATATTAAATAAAATATGATAACAAACCATTTTTATAGAGCCGTTTATGACCAAATCTTGTTTGTAGCATTAATAAGATTTGATACTTAATTTCATATTATGACCATTTTCTTGATGTTAATGTTGATATATAGGTGGAGTAACTTCAATGGATGATTTCTTGGAGAAATTCTTTCCAGATGTTTACATAAGGAAGCACAGAGCAAGAGAAAACAACTACTGCAAATATGATAACCAATATCTTCAGCTCTTCACTTCTTCACTTTACCTTGCAGCCATTGTGGCTAGTTTTGTAGCCTCTTTCTTTTGCAAGATGTTGGGCAGGAAACCCACCATTCAAATTGCCTCAATCTTCTTTCTTGTCGGGGCAATCTTGAATGCTGTTGCTGAAAATCTTGCTATGTTGATTGC
This sequence comes from Vernicia montana, assembly GCA_949750685.1. Lineage (NCBI taxonomy): Eukaryota > Viridiplantae > Streptophyta > Magnoliopsida > Malpighiales > Euphorbiaceae > Vernicia > Vernicia montana. The sequence continues at coordinate 8,172 of CATKHJ010234141.1, forward strand.
TGGAAGGATTTTACTAGGCGCTGGAATTGGATTTGGTAACCAGGTATTCTACATTTCAAAATTTTCATTTCTGTTATAGCATTTGCAGCCTTTCAAGTTCTTAAGGGAAAATGCAAATTTTATGCAGGCAGTGCCATTGTTCATATCAGAAATTGCACCTGCAAAGTACAGAGGAGGCCTTAATATTTGTTTCCAATTGCTTATCACAATAGGAATATTAATAGCCAATATCATTAACTATTTTACTTCAAGGGTTCATCCATATGGTTGGAGAATTTCTCTAGGTGGAGCTGCAGGCCCTGCTATAATTCTCCTAGTTGGCTCTATTCTTATCTCCGAGACTCCAACAAGCCTTATCGAACGAGGAAAGAATGAAAAGGGTATAGCTGTTTTAAAAAAGATTAGAGGTGTTAGTAATGTTGATGAAGAATATTCAGAAATTGTGAGTGCTAATGAACAAGCTAAACAAGTCAAAAACCCCTTCAGGAATCTTATGAAACGGAAAAGTAGGCCTCAACTTTTTTGTGGAACAATTCTTCAAATCTTTCAGCAGTTTACAGGAATCAATGTGGTTATGTTTTATGCCCCAGTTCTGTTTCAAACTATGGGGTTGGGGAGTGATGCATCTCTATTATCAGCTGTAGTCACTGACACTATCAATGTGGTAGCTACATTGGTTGCAATTCTTACTGTTGATAGATTAGGAAGAAAGGTGTTGCTCATTGAAGCTGCTGTTCAGATGCTCATTGCTCAGGTAAATAAATCAATTCTCACTCGCGATTGACCTTATATACTGTTAACTACTTTTGATCATTTACCTGCTATTTAAACCAAACAGGCACCTAAACTTTTGCATTATTAACTTTGAGATTGGTTTTGTTTTTCTCGCAGTGTGTAATGGGAGTAATTCTTGAACTGCATTTGAAAGCTACAAACATAATGCCAAAGAATTTAGCTCTTCTTGTTCTGGTCATGGTATGTGTGTTTGTATCCGGCTTTGCATGGTCATGGGGTCCTATAGGATGGCTAATTCCTAGCGAAATCTACCCATTAGAGACTCGAACTGCTGGTTACTTCTTTGCTGTCAGTATGAACATGTTCTGTACATTCTTAATTGCTCAAGCATTCCTCACAATGCTATGCCATATGCAGTCCGGGATCTTCTTCTTCTTTGCTGCTTGGTTACTTGTTATGGGCCTTTTCACCATTTTTATGCTCCCTGAAACAAAGGGAGTTCCAATTGATGAAATGATTGAAAGAGTATGGAAGAAACATTGGTTCTGGAAGAAGTATTACCAGGATGATGATGATCAGAAGAAAATCCAAGAAAAGCATTAGGAAAAGAAGTCATTAGCATAGCTAAGCTAGCTAGTTTATTTTTGCTAATTTCATGAATTCTCGCAGTTTACTGTGATATATATACATATATATATATATATATATCATTTTTTAAGTTCAGATTGTATTTATCAAATTTTGTTCACTCTTTTTAGTCAATAAATAAGTCAAGATTTCCATTTTAGTTGGGTGATTAGAAGCTAAAGCTTATGGTTTCTTATTTTTGTGTTTTGACTCTCTATTCTCTTTGTTTTAAGCTATGAGGCATATACACACAGACATATAATATATTTACAACGATATATGAACAAGTCAACACAACATAACATAACCTCATATATATATAAAAATATCTATAGAAAGATAATTATGTTTAAACAAAAGCAATTTTATAAATTCTTTTAACAAAATATTATTATAAAAAGACTGCAACTTGTGTCCATTTAAAAGCATTTGTATTTTTAGAGTTCTACACTTCAATCTTTAAAAGTATGGATTATGAAATTAAAATTTTAGAAAAAAGAACAAAATGCATGCATCAAATCCAATATATTATTGTATCAACATGTTGATTTTTTTTTTTTTAAATCCAAGAAATAAATAATTCATTTTATTTTCAATCATAGGAGTCTAATAAGAAAGTGAAGTTTTTTTTGTTACCTAAACTTCAACAATGCAACTACACTTCTACTGAGTACTGAACCATAACCTACCACTATTTCCCGCTATAAAATAAAAAACTGGCAAATCTACATAGTACCTACCCTTTTCTGGTGTCAAAGGCCTTAAAAAATTGAAATTTTCTCTATAAAGTTTTTGTCTTTTTGCTGCAAATTCAAGTAAAAACAGAGGCCAGCAAGGTGGAGAAGAAGATGGATGATCCCTGCATTTACAAAGACCCCAATGCACCTGTAGAAGCTCGGGTCAAAGACCTTCTTTCAAGAATGACTTTGAAAGAGAAAGTTGCCCAGATGATCCAAATCGAGCGCCGCAGTGCTTCTCCTTACTACCTTAGAGACCTCGCTGTTGGTACTCTCCTCCTCACTCTCTCTTTGTTTAACTGAACTTTTTGTAGCTTCTTAGTAGATAATAATTAGTAATTGCTTAATGGGTTTTTGAATTTCTGTTCTTTTGAGCATTTTTTCATATACTTGGTGGACTACTGTTTTGTAGGGAGTGTTCTTAGTGTTGGAGGCAGTGCACCCTTTCCGAATGCTTTGTCTTCTGATTGGGCGGATATGGTTGATGGGTTTCAGAAGCTAGCACTTGATTCACGGTTAGGTATACCAATTATATATGGGATTGATGCTGTCCATGGTAATAATAATGTCTATGGTGCCACTATATTTCCTCACAATGTTGCTCTTGGAGCCACCAGGTGAGTTTGTTAATGAATTATTTGATTAATTAGAATAACAAGCATTTTCATTCATTTATCTTCTGTTAAGTTTAAAGAACAAGACAGCCACAGTGCCTTAGAAAAAAATCAACATATAGTTTAATATTTTAGTTGTTGTTTCTGAGCTCTAATGCCAAAATGTGGTATAGAGATGGAGATTTGATTCGAAGGATAGGCGTTGCAACAGCTCTTGAAGTTAGGGCAAGTGGCATTCATTATACTTTTGCTCCCTGTGTGGCTGTAAGTCATTCATAATGTTGGTTAATCTTTTTAAGCTCTCTAGTTTTGGCAGTGGGATCACTTGCTGAATTATTAACAGGCTGCTGATGACAGTCGTAAATGTTACACTGCTTGCTAAAATTACCATCCCAGACAAAAAAAAGAGGGAAAATGAAAACAGGAAAAACTTTAGATAATCACATAATTTCATTTCTAGCAAGAGAAGTTTTTTTAATCAAAAGTAACTTACTGATGTTTGAAAAGTGGCAAAATTACTATAGCTCCTTGTACTATCATCCAAAGTTATAGCTATTACTTGTAACTTTCAAGTTGTATTGCAGTGAAAATAATAAATACTTTGCTAATCAATGTGATATTCATGTCTAGAAATCACTTGCTCTTTATCTAGGGCAGGTGCAATGCTCAGTAAGCTTCACGTTATTGATCCGAATAATTGTAGTTATATGTGATAAAATGTTATATTCCACTGAGATGTGGAATTCACAATATGAAAGTTTAAACAGGATTCAGAAGGATGATTCAAATCAGGAACGCTATCCTTCTTTTTTCAGCTAATGTTAATAAATAATGCATTTTTATATCCCTTGTTTCTTAGGATTATGATTTTCTGCATGATTTATCTTAATGATTGCTGTCAGGTAAGCAGAGATCCTCGATGGGGAAGGTGTTATGAGAGTTATAGTGAAGACACCAATGTAGTTAGAAAGATGACCTCTATTGTTTCAGGCTTGCAAGGACAGCCACCTGAAGGACACCCAAAAGGCTACCCTTTTGTAGCAGGAAGGTAGATAAATTAACATCAACTACGATATTTTTATTTGCAATAAAATAAAGATGCAATGCTTTAAAGTGATGAACAGAGAGCAGAGATTAAAGGAATCAAACTCTGAAATTTAAATTGGTTTGGCCCTCCTTGACCTACATCCTCTCAGCAAGAAGCCACCTTGAGAGTTTCCCTTCCACTATTGATCCCAAAATGGTAATATCCCACACCAAAGGTTAGCAAGCAGTTTAAGAAATAAATTGTTACCGGACACATAAAACTGTTGACCCACCTGAAAGCAAGTCTGGCTGTAGCTTTTTCTTTTTAATTAGGAAACTGCCTACATTTTATGGAGCACTAGAATGATGTTCCTTTTTATAATGTGTTCCCAACAGTATGTTATAACAGAGAATATTTCATATATGTGTCAAATACCCAGAGTATTAATTCATCTGTTGGGCTTGCTAAAGTTGCATGTCTTTCTAACAGCATAATAGAAGAATTTGTTGCTACTAGTCTAGTGGTCAAGTGCCTGCCTCAGGTCAGGGGTTCAGACACAGACAACCCTCTCCCCTTTAAGAATTTTCAAAGTACTAAAAAAAATTGTTTCGGATCTGAATCTCTTGGTCATTCTTGTAATAAGGTTCTTAGGATAGTTTTCTTACAAGCCTTAGGATGGGGCTCTTGTGTCAGTAGTACTTTCTGGATTTCAATTCATGCAAGAATGTGGCCAGAAATTTATTTCCATTTTCCAAGTTAGATGTATCTGGATTCGTGTTTCTCAAGACATATCCATTTGTACCTCTCAGCTTCTGCACTCAACTTCCATTTTCTTATATACATCATATGGACTGACCTTTGTCTTCTCTTCTGCATGATATATACAGATGTTTGTATTTCATTCAAATTAGCAGACACATTGCTATAACCCCATTGTTAATTGCTTTTGTTGGTTTTTTCATTCTAGAAACAATGTTATTGCCTGTGCTAAGCATTTTGTTGGAGATGGGGGCACAGACAGAGGTATAAATGAGGGGAATACCATACTTTCATACGAAGATCTAGAGAGGATCCACATGACCCCCTATCTGGACTGTATTTCGCAGGGTGTTTCCACTGTTATGGCATCCTATTCTAGCTGGAATGGACGTCAACTGCATGCTGACCATTTTCTTCTGACAGAAGTTTTAAAAGATAAGTTAGGATTTCAGGTAAAGACTATTGATCTGTTCAACTTGCAATATCCTAAAATGACTTGTGCTTCTCTTTATCAAAGTATTGTACTATCATTTGAGCATTTAACTAAAAACAATGATCTGCAAAATTCTTTTCTTATTGGCTACTATACTGATCTCCATTTTTCTGATGAAACTTCTCCAGACATTAAATTGATTTTACCTCTGACAATGTCTTCAATATTTTTTTTCTTCTCTAAAGGGAATAGATAAATATGGCACTTATTATAGTCCAATACACTGTTGGTTTTTGGAACTGAAATTGCTGAACATCTCAATATGTTGTGGCAGGGTTTTGTGATTTCTGACTGGGAAGGACTAAATCGACTTAGCCAACCTCATGGCTCAAACTATCGTTACTGCATCTCTGCTGCTGTTAATGCTGGAGTTGACATGGTAGAGACTAAACCTTAATTCCAACAGATCTAGAATAAATGGCACTTTACTTGATTTAAGCCTTCATTTTCTGCAGGTGATGGTGGGTCGTAAATATGAACATTTTGTGGACGATCTGATGTTTCTGGTGGAATCAGGGGAAATACCAATGGCTAGGATTGATGATTCGGTTGAACGAATACTGAGAGTAAAGTTTGTAGCTGGTCTTTTCGAATATCCCTTTACCGATAGATCTTTACTAGATATGGTTGGTTGCAAGGTAAATTTCAGAAAGTCTCACACATTTTCTGTTTTACCTTATTCACTTGCTTGGTAGTTCCATTATTAGAAAATACATAATTCATCTACTTCTCATCAACATTCATTAGTTTAATCATATATTCTGTTTATATTGGATTTTAGAGTATGAAGTCAAAAGTAGATTGTTCACTCTTTTCTTACCGCAAGTGCACGGGTCGATCGTAGCTAATAGTTTTAATGAGTAAAGGGTTGTCGATCATGCGAGGAAAGTATTATCAAGTACCAAAATTAAGAACTATCCTATTATCTAGACAATTGAATCGATAGAATAAGATTTCATTAATTAACAATTAAACAAATATAACCAAAATTTAAATTACAAATCAATAAAAGTAAACTTAGGATTTAGATTTCAATGGATTTTCATTGTAAATGACGCATATATAATCATGTTCTCATTCAAGTTAATTGGATTTAAAGATGATTTTTCCTAAATTAGGTAAAACCATTTTTCAATATGAATTACCCATACCCAAATTAAACTCACACCTACTGTCGTGGTTGCAAGAATTAAATTGGATTCATTAAACTTTATGAAAAGCATTCAACATCATCTAAGCATACCCATATGTCTATGTAGTAACATCTCCTAGATCTATCAACTCCACGAACAAACGTTACACTTCCACTTTCGCTCCATCATGTAACGTCTTTGATTGTGGAAGTGGTGATCAAGCACTCACACACATTAAGCACAAAGAAGATGGATTAAATCCAAATAAACATTCACAAAAACATAGTATATATGGAACCAAAAGCAATTAAACCAATTTACATCTAAATCCTAGATAAATATTTAACTAATCATGAATAAAATAAGAAAAGAAATATCAAATTGCATTAAATCATAATTCAATACAAATTGAAATTAAAAGGGTAAAGAAATAAACTCTAAGTAAAATTACATAATTTGGAATCTATGGTTGAAGAAGAATCTTCCAAAGTTCAAAATCTTCAATATCCCCTTTATTTAAACCTAATCTATTCCTAAATATAAACTAAGAAAAGTGAAAGAGGAGTTTTTCTAAACCTATTCTATTTTTTTATCTCATCTCCTCCTTATCATAATTTCAGAGAAAATATTGTATTTATATGGGTTCTAAAATACCATCTTGAATTACAAAATTTAAATGAGAAAAATACAGATGTCCTGCAGGTGCACCTGAATGCACAACCCTTATGCACGTGACTGCATATCCCTTGTGCAGTTTGGTCTGAAAATCTGAAAGAAGTTTGCGTTGAGCCTGTGTACTTTAAGGTGCATAACCTTGTGCTTTTTGAAATTGCTCACTTTCTTTTCCATTTTTTTATTAAATCTTGCAATTCCTACAAAAACACATTAGCACCATCAAATGAGTGAATTAATGAAATTTTGAGTAATTTTACTCAAGAATCAAGCTAAATGCCCTTCAACTGAAGATAAATCCATAGAGATATTTATGAAAATATTGAGCACATTAATAAACCACATAATAATTTACCGTATTTTCTATAAAAAAAAATTTGTTATGAAAAATTTGTCGCGTCAGCAAAATAAATGGTGCTAGTGGATTAATATTAAAGTGTTTAACTGTGACAAACATAAGGTACTAAAGTGTCGCGAAAAAAATCTCAGTTCCCATTTAAAATAAACGTCAAACCACATGTTACTTTACTGTACTTTTCCCTTTATTTTTTTTAATTATTATGAAAAGAGAAAAAATAAAATATAATTATATTTAATTTTACTTAGAGAATAATTTTATCAAAAAGAGAGAATGATGGACCAATGAAAAGAGGAGTGTTGAAGGAGAGTGTTGCTAGCATTTTTTTTTTTTTTTAAATAAAGAGAATCTTTCGTTAATAATGGTTAATAAGTATAACTTTGGAATATCTTTTTTTTTTTTTTTTTTAAGTATAACTTGAATATAAAAGTAAATTTGACTGCATTAAAAAAATACATACAAATCTTGTTATAAAGATAAGTTTTTCCTTTGAGTTTCATTGATCGTGTTGACGAAACAATTGTATATAACACATTGACTGCATTTAGTATATCGGCAATAAACATATTCTATTCGGTGACTATACTGAGCCATAGATCGACTTCATTGTCGTTTGACGAGTCTTTAAACGAGTCTGATCTTCTAAATAGCAGACTCAAACTTCTCCTAACTCTCATGACGGAAAATAAACAAATTTTCATAAAGGAATACAATCAAATTACCATCAAGGAAGACAAAACAAAATACTTATTAAATTCCATAAAAGGGATAACAAAATTTATAAAATAAATGAACAATAAAATTAGATCAATGTCTAGAAGGACACAGATTAACAGATATTTCTTATTAAAAATAATAAAAAAAACTAAAAATAATAATAAAAAAATAACTACTACCAATCGAATGAAGGTCGATGGTAGCTCAAATAATAAATTTTAAAAAAACTTAAAAAAAAATTGAGAGAGAAGGAGTCTAGGGTTTCATAAGTCACATTTAGTTAATTCAATTAGAAAAACTTAATTATATTAGTTAGATATCAATTGGTTTATGGTAGTTCTAACACCTATTTATTAGCTTGTGTGTTACATCCAAGACCTAATCACTTATAAAATTTTATATTATTTCTTTGACAATATATATATATATATATATATATATATATATATATATATATATGATCCATATATAAGATTAACTTTATATGTTAGTTTGTGTAGACATAGATAAGATTAACTTTATTTCTAATAGATAGCTATTATGCATATTCAAATTCTTAAAAATTGTTGAACCAAAAAAATAAAATAAAAATAGAACTTCATCTAAATAAAATTAAGGGTAATTATCTATCAATTCGGTCAGCTCAATTCAATAATAAATTAAGTAAAATCAAATTTTATAGGAGACAAAATCAAACAAAAAAATTTGTAAGAAAATCGAATGGCACAAATGGAAATAATATGAAAAATTAAATTAAATAAAATTATCAAAAATATATATAATATATACATAAAATATATTAAAAAACATATTTTTATATACTGTTATAAAACTTATAATTTGGTTCTAACCTTAAACTCAGGCAAGGTGAAAATCGGAAAAATCTAGCGGCCTGGGCGGGTTTTTTTCGGGACAGATTTTTTTTCTTTCTTTTTGTGGTCGGATAAAAAAAAAATGGATTAAAAAAATTAAAAAAATTGCAAAACTCAAATTGGTACAGGCCAGCCTATTTCAGTTCGATATTTGTGTACGCATGTCGCGCACTCACACGTTGAATCTGAGTATAACACCGTAGATTTGCACCCCCTCCCGCGCGCAAGAGAGAGTCTTCTTGGCTACTTTTTTAATTTTGAAATAAGGAGCCTTTGAATATATATCTCATTCTAACTTTACATTTTTTCAATGTGAAATAACTCACATTTCTTAGTATAAAACTTATTTTGAGTTTCAAATTATTATTCATCCATTTACCAATCCATTTACCATTTTGAGCACATGAATATTCAAATTCATATTTTTTATGTAGGAGAACACAAATTCGAATAGATCTCCCACTACAGAGTAATAAAACTCACCCGAATTTAGATTTCAAAATGATCACTTAATGAATTGATTTACCATAATTTATTCTAAGTAATGTTCTCAAATTCATATTTCTTTTAAGTAATATTCATTAATTGCTCTAATAATGTTTATTAATTTTAATTATACGTCTATTATATTTTTTTAATATATAGATAATAAATATATGATATTATTTAAAATTTTAATTCAAGGTTTGAAAACACTAAAAAAACATATTAAAATTATATTTACTGTTATATTAATTTATAAATATTATATTTTTACATGTAAATATATTTATATAAAAATAAATAAATATTTTTAATATAAATATATATAATTCTGTTAAGTTCGGTTATTTTTATTTTTTATTATTAAAATTGAACCAAATTGAAAAAACCAAAATTCTTAGAAATCTAAAATCCAACTGAGCCAACCAAATTTAAAAAAAAAAAAAAAATCAAAATGAAAAAACAGAAAAGCTAGAGCTTAGGGATATATGGATTCTTCACTTTCCTTGCAATTTGGGAAGAATATTTATTATGGGGCCACACGTCACTTTTCAGTTTTCAATTTCCACCCTTATTTTCCTTTTTTATGCAAATATAGGAAAATAAAAATAGGTTAAAATATAATTTATTCCCTGAAATTTAATAAAATTAATGACTTCATTTATGTATTTCGAAAAAGTCACTCTTTAGTATTTAAAATTTGATTATATTACGTTAAGTAGTCATTCCATTTATATTTTCAACGATTTACCGTCAAAAAAATTAGAAAGAAAATTAATTTTTTTTAATACCTACAACACCCTTGACCTCCATAATCTCCAATATCAAGTTAATATTTTCTTACCAGTAGAATGAAGAACAATCATACAAATGATAGCTGCCGATTCAAATTCAAAATGGCAATTAACAAATCAATTCAAATTTTAGCAAATATAAAAAAAGTTATCACCAATTTCTAAAATCAACAACAAATAAAGAAAAAAAAAAGTGACATATTAGAAAGAATGAAAGAACGGCGAACCCATGAACAGCGAGACCACAAGTCTAGATCGACACCATTCACAGTCGTTATCACCACCGAATTCGAGTAGCTACAGCGGCGGTGCGACCTGTTGGTGTTAGTTCGCGATTACCTCGCGAGATGAAGCTAAAGCATAGTTTTAAATAACGGCCGATACGTAACCATTTCGTTTAGTTTTTTTAAGGGTTCAATACGTTATTTGGGCATTACACATATACTAATAGGAATTAGTTCTGAATTGGTACTGAATAACTCGATACACACTGATATGACCGTTATTTAGCGTTACGGGCGTAACGTATCAATACAAAACAATTATTATTATTATTTTAAAATTTTTTAATTTTATTAATTTAAATTATGAATATATTATTTAAAAAGACTATTATTTTATATTTTTCATATATTTTTTATATTTTATTAGTGTAAATTATTAGTATATTATTCTTTACATTATTTATAAAAAAGTTCTTTTTTTTAATGTCTTTAAAACATTATTGATAGTCTTGATAAAAGTCATTTATTTGTAAAAAAATTTTGTTTGTAAATGTAAATTATTGATTGAATTTTATATTATTGCTATATTTGTCTTCAATAGCACGCAAAACAACCAAGATCCTTCATGACACTCTTTTTGGTGTTGATTAGTTAATCTTGTGGTCTATTTATTTTTTTCATATTACTTTATTTGCTTAGAGTAGGATGGTATTTTTTTTTATCATCTTATTCATCTTGAATAATGTGATTTTTTTTCCCTCGTGAATTAATAAAATAATATTGATTTATCAAAAAAAGTTTAAAATTTTTAAGTCAAGACAGTATTCTATTAGGAATTTATATAATTTAATTATTGTTATTATACGTTATTTATAAATATGTTATGTAATTTAAGTTTTTATAATTTAGATTATGTTTATTAATTTAATGTATTGTATTTTGGATGTTACAGTCTATTTCTTATTGATTTAAATTAGTTTGCTAATCATTTTTAAAAATTCACGGTAACGACGGCCGATTCAGTCCGATTCCATTATACCGATACGATACGTAAAACCGTTATTTAAAACCCTGAGCTGGAGCGACATTGCTTTCCATATTGGAGCCGACAACAACAATAATTTGCCCAACCAAACTCAGCGAGCAATCTCTCCCATAGGTCAGCAACAACAATAATTTGTCCAACCAAACCTAGGCATGAGAATTAGAGAAGAAGAAGAACATTACTCAAGCATTCGATTTGGGCTCCATCAACAACGAATCATCACCACAGCGCCGAACTAAGCCTTTCTAAGGTCTTTGCAAGCAAAGCCCAACCTCTAATAACTAACGTTGTTCATGTAATGGTTGAACCCTGCAATATGGAGGGCCATGCAATAATTTAAAAAAAAAAAAAAAATTAGCCATATGAATAACCATGTACGTGGCCATTCATATGACCAAGGAATAGAACTTGCTCTTGCCTATAAATAGGCAAGAGCAAGATTGGTTAAGACACACGAAAGAAAGCAAAGGAATACAATTCATTTATAGAAATTAGAGAGAAATTTTGAGATAATATTTTTAAAAAAATATTTTGGAAATTTTTTTTAAAAGGGGAGTGATAAAATAGTGAGTTTGAGAAACACTTGTATGCTACTATTTTGAGTTTATCTCAAATTATTGTATTGACTCTCTCTCTCTCTTGTACCCATTAATTTTATTAGTGGAAGAAATATATTTCGGAATTTGTCCCGTGGACGTAGCCCAAAATCAAAAGGTGAACCACGTTAAATTGTCGGTATTATTATTTTACTCTGCTAATTTATTTATCCGCTGTGCCCAACAGTTTATGAGTCCCAGCTGCAATGCTTCTTTGTAATAAATTTTGGTTCTAGTGGTGGTTGCTTGAGAAAATCCAATGATACCAGAAATTTCCAGAAATATGATTATAAGAATCACATTTTTAAATTCCAATCTCAATTCATTTCCACCCAACCCCACCTGAACAGTGTAGTTTTAACCGAAGCCAAATGCAAAAAAAAATGAAACTTTAACTTTCCCACAAACCAAACCAAATGTAAACCAATGTAAAATAATAAGAGGGAAAAAACAGAGCAATTACCTTGCAAATGCCATTAACAAGGCATCCATAGAAGAAGCCAGAAGAGTAAATGAGGAACTGTTGCCATTTGGGTCTATCAGTGAGGGAAATCCTAAACAGAGACCGAGCTTGCTCTTTGTTATTCATTTCTTGTGTTTCACTCCCGAGTTTTCAAGAATTAAAAATGAAAATAGGATATTTAAAAGTTTAATCAGCAAAGCAAGAAAGTCTAAATTTGTTCACTTATAATTAATTTGTTTAATTTGTAAATTTAAATTATTTATTTGAAAACTTATTATTGAATTTGATTTGTTGATTGATTGATTTTAGTGCTCTCTAGTTTGTTCAATTTTGATTAATTTGTTGATTGATTTTTAGTTTAATTTGTAAAGAGAGAGTATGATGATGAATAATTGAAAAAAAAAAATAGTTGCAATAAAAAATTTAATTATAAATAAGGAGCATTTTAAATTTTTCATAAAATTTTAACGGAAAAATTAACATAAAGATTACTTAATATAACATAATTAAATTTCAAGAATTAAAAAATGACTTTTTTAAAATATAGAGATAAAATTATTAATTTCGCTAAATTTCAGAAACTAAATTATATTTTACCTATAAAAATATCATTTTATTTTCTTTATTCTGTTTATTTTCCTCCCAACTTTCTACCAACCCAAACAAACAGTAGAAAAAGTCTCCCAATTCAACATAGCTTAAAAATGTGGATTATGACTTCTCAGTGGTCTTATTACTTGGCAGTTGGCTAATTGAATTTGAGAGATTAAAATTGACACTGGTTTCCAGGTTGGAGAAGAAATTTAACAATTGTTTAAGCACACAAACACATGAGAGATCCTTGTTTTGTTGCAACTTGCAGATACTGACAAAAAATTCACCAAATAAATTAAGTATCACGGCATTTATTTTATTTAGAAATATCAATAAGCCAAGAGAATATACAATCTGTTTTACATTTCAAATATACACTTATAAATGTTTGGTACATGGCAATCAATGCATTACGTGATTGATTACTCTATTTAATTGTGTAAAAAATTTTAAATATAATATAATGAATATTGCATTATTAATTTTTCATATTTTAAAAAATATAATAATTATTACATTTAAAATATAATGTATTATCCATTACATTTCTATTTTTTATTTTTTATTTTTTTTACAATATTTTTTTTATTGCAATAATTTTTTTAATGATATTTTTTCTTTTTTTACAATAAATATTTTTTGCATGGCATGTTTTCATTTTTTTAGGAATGATTTTTTATTATTTAAAAAAAATTAATGATCTGTTTTTTTTACAACAAAAAATTTTTAGTTACTAGTTTTATTTTTTACAACACAATTAATACTTTTCTTTTATACAATAATTAATACTTATCATTTCTTTTATCAATTAATTTTAATATAATTAATTAACTTAAATAAATATAATTTAAAATTCAATATCTTATTTTGATAATTATAAAATAATTAATTATTTCAATTATTATATTATATGATTATTTCATTTACAATTTCAAATAAAGTAATGTAATGCTCATTACATTACATTATATTTTCATTACATTGCATTTTTTATTTTATTATATAGTTTAATACATTACGTCATATTAAACATAATCTTAGTATATTGAGATAGAGAATTGAGTATGAATTTATTATCAGATGTATATACACTTATTATTGATTATATCTTGTTGTGCTACACATTTCAAAATTTCAAACTTATAAATTTTACGGTTCAATATCGTCAGAAATAAATTTAAACATTTCTCTTAGGAAGACAAAAAATTGCTTGAGAAATTAAGCTACCATGGATCAAATATGGAATACATCACTTCTATTTTAATTTTATGAAAAGTTCAAAAATAATTTCCTCGTTATTTATTTTTCATTAGTTAAGCTAATTTGAAAATGTTATTATACTGTTAATAAGATTAAGAATAACAGGAAAAGAAAGGGTGAACAAGAAGAAATAGAGACCAGTCTATTGTTGTTTTAGTAGTCCAATTTCGAAAAGCAAGTCAGTCAGTCAGTCAACAATCAATTAGTCCAATCTTCTTTTACCTTTAACAGTAAATTTAATAATTATATATCATATTTTTGTTCCCATATCTTTATTGATTCGTCTCTTTCCTCATTGTATTTCCAAGAAAGTACAGTAGTTTCTGTATTCCTCCAGCTTTCATTTTTGTCAGTTGGAAGGACAAAGAACAAAAAAAAAGGGACTATGTATGGGTTTCAGGCACACACCCACGCTCTTCATTCTCAGCAGCTGTTCTCTTTGCCTTGAAAAATGCCATTTTTATGGTGGTATTGTCATTCCCTTTTCAGCTGTAATGGTTCTTGACTCTCCTCTGTAACAAGGTTGGTGGGTATATTTTATTTTCACTTTTTTTTCTTAATGGGTTTGCTTTATTTTTGGGATTTCTCTTTGATTTACAGATGTTCATTGTTAGGTTTATGTTGTTTTTCTCAGATTTTTGTTTCTTGATTTGTTTTGCCT
>CATKHJ010234155.1:0-13343 GCA_949750685.1 Vernicia montana
AAAAAAAAATCAATTAATGTTACATTGGATTTATAAAACGATAATGATATTAAAACAAAATCACTTTTTTAAAAAGACAATTGTTATAAAACAGATAAAATATTTTTTTTATATAAATTTACACTAATTAAGATTTATTAAATTCAAAACCTTACAATTCTAAAATTCAAGTCTAAAATTCAACCAGAGATTTTAATTTTTTTTTTTGCCAAATAAATTCAACCAGATATTAATTGGTCATAATTCCAGGTTTTTAATTATCCTTTGTAAATTGTAAGATAGAGTCAAGGGCAGAGGGCAAAGGGAAGAAACCGACACATGGCCAATCACAACACACCACTAACTTACACAAGAAAGTTCAGGACACTACCCACTATATCTCGGGTCCCACATGAGAAAAGCGCTTTTGTATTTCAACTTTTTCGCATACGTGCACTGTAGGCCCCACTCGAGGAGCGCTTTTGTATTGCACTTTTTAGTTTTTTTTTTATTATTTTTGCATACGTGTGCAAGGATCCAAGTAGTACTTTTCAACCTTTTTTTTAGTTTTTATTTGTTTTATTTATAAAAATATCATTCATGGTATTTCGATGATATTTCTGGCTTTGGCAGCTAATAAATAACAATATTAAATTATTAATACAGGATATGGGTTATTTTTGGATTTTTCAGAGCTTGTTTTGAGTTAAAAGTGAATAAAATGATAAAAATATTTAATTTATTTTTTCCATAAAAAATAATATTTATTATTAACATTTAATACATCATGCTTGATGTTTAACTTTTTAGTTTTTATTTATTTCATAAATATTTTTTAGGATACACTCGGTATATTGGGCACTACAGGTATACTGTCTATTTGTATCTTTTTTAATAATATTCTAATGTATTGTACACTGAAATCTTTAGATTTTTACCTTCTTCTTCTTATTCGAATAATATCTATTATCAATCTCTCACAATTATCAAACAATTGAAATTTTATATTTATTGATAAATACAGATCTATTCTTTTTCTCTTTCTCCTTATTATTTTTCTTTCTTTAAATCTAACTTTCAATTAAAAATTCATTTCATAATTCCCAAAAATCAAAGTCAAGCTTTGTTCTCTGTCTCACTTTTTTATTGTACTGCCGAACGCCATTTCAATGTTTTACTTATTCGGTGGATACCGCTTCAATGTAATTGTCTTTCACTACTCATTCTTTCATTTTTTTCTATCAGATTTGATTAACAGCATAGGAGAATGGACAAAAAAATTATTTAAGCAATTCTTTACAAATAGATAGGTAGAAACTATATCTAGTATCCTAATAAGAGATAAAACTAATTATTAATTATTTTTAAAAATAAATTAAATTAAATATCAAAATTAATTAATTTATTAAAAAATAGATATTCAAATTTATAATTATATATCAATATATATCATATAGAATAATAATAAAGTAATAATTATATTATTGTAAAATAGATTAACAATTTATTTTTTAAATTATATGTTATTATTATTTTATATTATTAAGGTTAAACTGAATTTTAATAAGGTTGAATTTGACTTTAATAAGGTTGAATTCAATTTTAATAAAATTGAGTTATCCCTTAATAATTTTGAATTCAACTTTAATAAAATTTAAATCAATCTTAATAACATTAAACAATAATAACATATAATTTAAAAATCAAGTTATTAATTTATTTTGGAATAATATAAATTATTACTTTATTATTATGCTATTTGATATATATTGATAATTTATTTTTTAAATTATATGTTATTATTATTTTATGTTATTAAGGTTGAATTGAATTTTAATAAGATAGGATTCGATCTTAATAAAATAGAATTCAACTTTGATAAAGTTGAGTTCTCTCTTAATAAATTTGAGTTCAACTTTATTAAAATTCAGTTCAATTTTAATAACATTGAACAGTAATCACTACTAGAATCTGTCAGTTTAATCCATCGCTAAATGATAAAAATTCGTCGCTAAAAAATATTTGCAATGGATTAGCGACGCATTCAATTCGTCGCTAAAATGCTCATCGCTAAAAAAAGGCGATGGAGTTTATCCGTCCCTAAAAAAATTTGTCACTAAATTCAGCGATGGAAAATTTTGTCGCTAAATTTAGCAACAAATTATCCGTCGTTGACTTATATATTCGTCACTAATTTGGCAATGATTTGTTATGTATTAGTGACGATTTTTCCGTTGCTAATATGTCGCTAAATTTAGCGACAAATTATTCAATCGCTAAATGTCGCTAAAATTGCGAGCACTGTTTTGAATTAGTAACGGATAATCCGTCACTAATTCTTTTTTAAAAATTCAATTTATAATCCGTCGTATTTTTTTTTAAATTCAATTTATATAAGAATATTTAAATAAAAGACATTTTATATAGAAAAAAAATGTATTTTAAATGAAAATTTAATAAATAAAATATAAAATCCAATATAACAAATATTATTCATGTTTGTACTGTACATGTATGAAAAAATAATACAAATGTGAAAAAAAATGCTACTGGATAGGGTCCTGTGGGGGGTCTTGAGGGGATCCTGGGGCAGGTACTGGGACGAGTCATGGGGCAGGTCTTGCTGCTGCTGCTGCTGTGATGCTGGAACAGAAGAAGATGTGCAAGCTGGACTGAGATACTCAGATAGCACCTCTTTGATAATATCTTGGACCTGCAAGTCGGATTGAAGCTGCATGTGTTGATACTCAAACAACATGGACTCCATTCAATGCTCCATCTACTAAAGTCAAGTCTCCACCGAATTAGGGATCTTTGTAGTGTGGGACCTCGCAGTGGAGCTATTGGACGATCCATGGCTAAAAAAAGTAGGTGCCTTAGCACCCATGCCATATACCCTCATCTTCTTCTCTCCGCCTGCAGTCTGGAGGAATAGATGTGTGATGTCAGGCTCTGCAGGAGTTGTAGATCCTTCAGCTGGCTAAGAAGCAGACTCTAAAAGCGCCTGATAGTGATCCTGTAATTATGAAATAATACATGTTATAAATCACATCATTTCTGTCCATGTTGCAAACATATATAGTTTAGTGCTAGTTTGAGTCTTACAGCAACGTCCTAAGACCTCCTGTCTACAAACTGTCGAGCGCCATCGGGTGTCCTCCTAGTGTGAGTGGCCTCAAACAGCTCAACAGCATCTGGCGCTCTATCTAATTCCCTCTCCTGGAATACAACAAATATATAGCAATCATTAGTAACATTACATGCAAAATACTTATATAAATATATAATGTAAACCAAAAAATAGTTATCAGTTGATTTACCAGGCGAGCTTCTCACTAGAGGAAGGAAATCGACCCTCCGGTGTGGACTGACGCATCGGATCCCACACCCCCAGTTTCACTGCGCCGATTTGCAGAGGCAGTAGCGCTCTTCTTCTGAAAATCCTGTATGGACCAGTGCGCCATCCATCTAGTCCATACCTCCTCTGGTACTTTATCTAGTCTCCAACCCTTCCTCCTCCACTTGGACAGTCTATTTGTATATCGTATGCCAACCCGGGTGTACCATCTTTGATAGACCGCGGCTGCAACCTCATCATCCCATCTCCAGGCTTTCTACATGTTTAATAAAAGAAAGGAAAAAAATATAAATTAAATTTTTAATGAAAATCTGGCAGAATTTCAACTATAAAATAAACATCCAAACCCCATAATTGAGGTCTCCAAAACACCCTGCACATAAATAATAGGCCAATACACAATAATTGACATATATTGAAGGATATTAACACATTGGTCACAAAGACATCACAATAAACTTATCTACATAAAATGATATATATAATATAACAAACACAACATTCCTTATAGTTAATAACATATACCCTGAACTCGTCTCAGTAGTAAACGATGACATCAGCAGGCACGCTCGCCCAATCATGTCCTTGCTCGACGAACCTCTGTGTAAAAGTCTTTGACATGGTCCTCGAAACCTGGCTGGACTGACGAAAACGGCTGCTGCAATTAAGATAATAATAAAACAATACTAAAAGTCAGAAAACAACACTGAATTCCATTGATGATATGCAATAACGAAGTTTGATTAACATACCTCACTACATCGTAATCCAGGCGCCGTAGACTATAACCTCTAAGGGGGTCTCTAACTGATGGTGGTGGAGGTGGTCTAGTGTAGGGCGATGAATACGTCGCCGGACTCCCTACAAATGTACCTGGCACTGGTGCCAAGGGTGGTGGTAGAGTAGCAGCTGTAGAGATCGATGTAGAATGTGGCGATGGTGCCATGGGTGGTGGTGGGATAGCAGCTGTAGAGGTCGATGTAGAATGTAGTGCTGGTGCAATAGGTGGTGGTGAGATAACAGCTGGAGAGGTCGATGTAGAATGTAGTGCTGGTGCAATGGATGGTGGTGGGATAGCAGCTGAAGAGGCTGATATAGGTGGCACTGGTGTCATTGGTGGTATGGGGGACTAGCATCAGATATATACGTAAAAGGTGCCGCTGGTAGAATGGGTGGTAGTGGTGGTGATATAACAACAAGAGGAGCTCGTCGGCGAGAAGGCCTCTCAGGTGCTGCTGGTGGTCTATCTCAACCAGGACTAGGGATGGCAATGGGGCGGGGAATCCCCGTTCCCTGTGGGGATTTGCCCAGAACAGGGTGGGGATTCTTCGAATTTTATCCCCATGGGAGTGGGGATGGGGGATATTTCTTCCCTGCTAGTGAGGATGGGGCGGGGGCGAAGACGGGGAGTGTATTCTCCATCCCGTGGGGATCCCCGTCCCCATCCCCATGGGGATCCGACATTATACTGACATAATTATTCCTAATATATATATATATATATAAACACATGTATTAAGATTTCTAATTTTATCACTCACTCATTGTAATTCTCTCACATCATGACAACTCAAAATAAATTTATTTAAGTACTCTCATACTTTTATGTATGCTGAATTTTGTAATGTTTTATTAAATAAAATTGCAGAATATTTTTAATATATTATGCGTATTTACATTTTAATTTTGTTTGGTTGATGCTTTATATGTCTGAATCTGGTAACATTTTCTAAATAAATTTATTCTTATTTTTCAGTCATTATTTATGAATTTTATAAATATAAAAAAATATTAGAAATACTATATATATATATATATATATATATATATATATATATATATATATATAAGAAATGCATAAAAAATTGATAAAATAAATAAATAATACTAATAGTCAAAATATCTCCAATTATATATATATTGTGAGTTTAAACCTAATTAAAGTATAATTTTTAAATTTTTATACAATAGATTCCACTTTTTAAAAGCATCTAAAATTGAATTAAAATAAGATAAAAAAAAATCAAGTGGGGAATGGGGATTTCCGCAGGGACGGGGATCCCAGCGGGGACGGGGACGGGAATGGGGACTAAATTATCTCCATTTGTAAGGCGGGGATGGGGATGGAGGATGGTACCCCCGCCCCCACCCCATGCCACCCCACCCCGTTGCCATCCCTAACCATGACTACCTACAGTCTCATATGCTGGTCCTCTAGCCATCTAGGCGCAAATATTTGTGCATAACAATACAATACATTAACACATATAATTACATGCAACATTTCAATGATTTAAATAATAGTCCAAAAAGGAAATTAATCTCTACATTAAGACATGACAGTCATGACTTTTCATACTTAATAGTTTCAGTTTTTTCATGTCAACGCATCTTCTCATGTTTAAAACATAACCATCAGGAAATCTGAGATTCTTCAACCAATCACACAAAGCTACTTTTGACGGTTTGTCCAAGTTGTAACAAGCTTTTGGATATCTACCCGTTACTGGATTTTTTCCCAAATCAGGACGCCTGCAATAATCATTTAACTCCCGTCTCGATTTTACCGTATCTTTTGTTTTCCCATCCACTTCCATCACTATGTTGAATATGTTATCAAACACATTTTTTTTCAATATGCATAACATATAAGTTATGCCTTATTAGATTGCTTTTCCACTAAGGCAAATCCCAGAATATGCTCTTTTTTCTCTATCCGCAGGTCTTGCATATTGGACCGTTAGTTTCATTTTCACCTAACTCGGTAACATTTTTCAGCTCCAAAGACTCTATATGTTTTAAAATGTCAACCCCGATCCGTATCGGGGGAGCTTCTGCCGTAACTTCCCTATTCTTTCTAAGTTATGCCTTATTAGATTGCTTTTCCAATAAGGCAAATCCCATAATATGCTCCTTTTTCTCCATCCGCAGGTCTTGCATATTGGACCGTTAGTTTCATTTGCACCTAACTCTGTCACATCCCACCTTAGGCGATGTGACGGTCCTAGGGCATGGGTGACCATAATGGTACCAACAACCCGTAGAACCCACTCAATCAATATAACAATACAATTAACAATATCAGTTTCAATTTGGTAATATAACAACAACAACTATAACATTACCCCAAGTTCACAACCTGCATTCAAGATACACTTCCAATAAAACACTTCAATACATTTAGCTTCTTATAAACCAATACAAATCATCCCAATGCTTTATCATTTTCATTACATTACAATTCTTAAACCACGTAAGAATTCAATAAAATCAATTACTACTATACTAGACTGTTATAATTCATAGAGCTCTAAAATGATTCGACTCAACAGTAATTTGAAATCATCTTACTCTCAGCAAAGTAGTCCCAAGTGAAGATGGATACTTGAGATTCACTTATTGACTTTATTACTGAACCTGAAATAAAACACTGTAGGGGTGTGAGATAAGCTCAGTGAGTGCTTGCAATACATAAGAAATAGTAGATGAATAAGTGTTTAGCAATAAATTATTAGTCTTTAAGTTTAAGTATAACAGTATAGAAGAGATAACCTTTCAATGATTAATATTAGTTGGGAATGAATAATATAGTTATAATTAAATAGTGGAGGAGGTATAGTTTTCCAATGATTAATATAAATTTAGAATTTTGTAAAATAGTGGAGGAGAAACAAATTCTCAGATAAGCAATAGCAATGGAGTATCAGTTTTAGGATTTCACTATAACAATATAGAAAACACATTTAGGACCCAATATTGATGATCAATAATGGTTGGAATTTAATAATAATGATTTATGACAGTCGGAATTGGATAACAATGATCAATAATAGTAAGTTTTTAATAATAATGGAAAATAACATCAACAACGATCAATGACAGTTGAAATTTGATACGATGAGTAATGACAATCAGAATTCAATGACAATCATCAATAACAGTCGGTTTCTAATAACAATGGGTAGTTACCATAACAATGATAAATGACAGTTGGGTTTCATTAACAGTGATCAATTGTAAAGACAATAGTCAATGACAATTGGGATGCAGTAATATCATTTTAGCAGAAATCACAGTCTTGGAAGCGGCATGCTTCCCACTATAAACAGTGGAGTGGCGACTATTGCTTTAACCACTCATATAAGTAAACAGTGGAGTGACAACTATTGTTTTGCTCACTCATAAACAATGATATAAAGCATAAGACTGATCGGGTCTCACGGCTAAGACCACCCCTCTTAGCTGAGGTGGATATGCTCACCTTATTCGCAGGCTTTTTTCGTGTGCACACAGTCTGATGTAATACCCACATCAGTCGGGAATTTCTGCTTTCAGTAATACAGTATGATCACTTTGGATCCAATAAGTAAATGTTTCAATGGTTTGAAATAAAGTATACAATAATGAATCACATAAGACTCAATAGAAGATAAACTGTGTACCAATAGAAATTACATATGATTCAGTGAAAAGATTGACATATGGAAGATAAATGTTTTTACAGTATTTATATGCAGTAGAGTTTGGCGGATTAAGGAAATTTATTTAGTAGCATCCCATGACCAAGCCCACGCCTGTGGACTAAGGGGATTTTTGATACTTGACTCAATTGGTTCCCTAAAGGAACATAACTATGAGAACAACTTATCAATTAGGATACTTCGAATTTTCAAAGAAAAGGTATTGGTTCAAGATTGGATTCAGTACAATGAAAAGATTAATCTGAAGAAGATAAACTCTTTTACAATATTTAATTTGAGTATAGTTTTAGTACTCACGGTCAAACAGTTGGAAGTAGGACAAAGGCCTCAATTAAGGGACTCAGTTAACAGTAAATAGGCCAAAACCCCCATTGAAATGATTTAAGTATCTGTAAGTAGGCCAAAGGCCTCATTGAAAAGGATTCAAACATTTGGTTTCATTAAAGAAGCATAAAGGTTCTAAAGTACTCACATTGACTTCCTTAGCTTCTAATGTAGCTTTCAGTATATTCGGTAGTAAAGCTCCTCAATCTCTAGTGCATCTATTCTCATTTTGGTTTTACGTTGAACCACATCCTTTATAGAATATAATTGAAAGATTATTAAATACTTTATCATTTGACTATTCCAATTTTAACTCTAACACTATTATTTAATATCGATGCAATTCAGTATATTCAGTAGCATGCATAAATGCACATATATTAATCCATAATGTCCATTATTTACTCAATGTTTCCACCTTAAATTCATATGAAATAATCATATTCAATTTATTAGTCATTATTCTCATTAATCATTTATCTAGTGTTTCTATATACCGTTGTTAACTTTAAAACATTAAATTCTTCTTTATTGTCTAGTTATAACACTAGACCTTGTCACCTTGTTTCTGTCATCTCTCAACATTTACTAATCCAAATGAGTTGATTTTTTTTTATTTCAAACTAGACATACACATTTACAACATATCCAAAATTGAAATTAAAATTCAATTCATAGAAAACTTGGTAACCATTTCAATCCAATTCAGTTTCTGTTACAAGGCAGACTGACCCTATCACACTATATTGAGTATAACTCAAGATTTATACTTCCAATTGCAATTTCCTTTTACTGAAAGGTACTAGAGACATTAAGTAACACTTCTTATGTTTTGAGTTTAATCCAGTTCCATCTCTATAATCCCAAATCAGAAGCTCTAATTCAGTTTATAACTTGAATCCAAGTACAAAGTCAGTTATAAAGAAAGCTCTATTTTTCACACTACACTTAATATTTTGTTAAGAAATTTTGTTGATTTATTATAAACATACCAAAGATCATTTCATTAGTTTTAAGGTTCTTCTA
This sequence comes from Vernicia montana, assembly GCA_949750685.1. Lineage (NCBI taxonomy): Eukaryota > Viridiplantae > Streptophyta > Magnoliopsida > Malpighiales > Euphorbiaceae > Vernicia > Vernicia montana. Next base: position 9,169 of record CATKHJ010234155.1, read on the forward strand.
ATTCTATCTTTATCATGCTCAATTCATAAGATATATTCTTAAGTCTAGCAATGGTGCTAGTTTACAAGGGTTTCCATACCTCATCACATTCTCTAGGTCATAAATCTCAATAAACATATCCAATTTATATTTCCTTTTACAAATGGGTTATAGACATATCAATTATCATTTTTTATGTTTTATACTTTCCTTATTTCGGTCTCTAAATTCATCTTTTGGGCTACTCCATTTCAGACTATCCATTTAACCTCTAAATAGAACCAGTTTCAGTAAGAGTAGAATTTATCTTTGTAAATAGTAAATATTTAAAATTCCTCTTACATATGAACACTTAAGATATGTAGCTACAACTCTTATGTTTTAACTATGTTCAAATTCGGATCATAAGACCTCTCATAAGCTCAAACAATCCGGGTTACTCAGAACCCTCTCCAAATCCGAGTCAGTACACTTTCAAGTTACATATCTCATTAATCATCAAGAATCTCATAAAACCCTTTTATGGGACTTTAATTAAGACAAAACACTATAATTTTTATGTTTTACCCTTCCTCATATTCGGCCTCCAACATAATAGTATGGGTGTTCCAAGTTTATGTTCAATTCAAAACCTAGGTTTTCCAAATCAATCAACCAACACACTCTTAGTTATGTTAGAAATGAAATTCAAGCTTGGTTGTAGGAATTACCTTAAAATTTCTTGAATTCTTTATGAATTTCCATTTATGGCTAGATGGTATAAAAGAGATAAGAGTTTGTGTCTTCAATTGTTGATTGGAAGATGAGAATGAGATAAGAAGAAGAAAAAGCTAACCTTTATATCATCATTATCATGAATGGATGGTGGAGATGTTCCAACTTTGATCCAATTGGCTACCATTTTTTTTAACCAAATTTGATTTTTACAATATCCATTTATATATATATAAATATGACCATATTTTGATGTTGAAAAATTTCCATGAAACTTCCTTATTAATATGTTAATTTGCCTAATTAAATAGTGGGGTCCATTTCATTAATCTCACTTTGACCAATCTTTCCGTACTACATAAATTAATTTTTTCCTTCCATCACCATAGTGGGCCGACCATGTTTATACATGGTTGGGCCTTACACTATATTTCATATATTCCTGTACAATTAATTTGCTATTTCGGCAGTTTTTGCGAAATGACCGTTTTACCCTTCTTTTACTCTGTACCTTGTTGTAATCGATATTGATGCAGTTCATTAAATTTATTTCATTGATCATATTTATAACATTGTTATGAATTCATATATACCATAATATCACAGAAATAGAATTAATTTAAATGCAAAAATTTTATTTGCATTTCACCGGGTCCCATTTGAATTCCTATTGATCTTATTATCTTGACAATCATTCAATTTGACTTCCAATGTCATTACTTTTCATACTAAGGACTGATAGTGTCAAGGATATTACAAACTCGGTAACCTTTTTCAGCCCCAAAGACTCTATCTGTTCTAAAATGTCAACTCCGGTCCGTATCGGGGGACCTTATGCCGTAACTGCCATATTCTTTCTGAATGCAGTTCTATTTCTGCGAAATTGATGATCAGGAGGCAAAAAAATCCGATGATTGTAAAACTATGACTGTTTACGACTCTCTTTAAGTGTGAAAGTTTCAGTCAGGTCCATGCAATACGGGCAAGCTAACCTATCGGTGGTACTCCAATCCAACAATATTACATATGCCGAAAAATCACTAATTGTACACATCCGAGCAGCACACATCTGAGAGTTTTGTTTTGTCAAGATATCATAATTGGTTACACCTTCATCCCATAATTGATTCAATTCAGTTATTAGTGGTTGCAGATAAACATCCAGCTTGTCCTTTGGATTCTTAGGACCAGGTACTAACACTGTTAAAAATATGTACGCATCTTTTATGCATAACCATGGTGGCAGATTGTACAGAGTTACAATAACTGGCCACGATGAATACTGCTGCCCTGATTGACCAAATGGTTGAAACCCATATGTATAGAGGCCTAACCTCACATTCCTACTTTCAGTTGCAAAATCAGGATGTATGTCACTAAAGTGAATCAAAGCAGGAGAATACAACGGATGACGCATCACACCCTCTTCAATTTAATGCTCAACATGCCACCGCATTTCCTTAGTTGTTGCATTCAATGCATATAACCTCTGAATTCGAGGAGTCAGCGGAAAATAATACATCTTTTTGTAAGGGGTAACTATTTTGCTCCCTTTACGTTGCCTTTTGTACCGTGGATGTCCACATAACTTACAACTGGTCAAATCACTATCTTATCTCCAATAAATCATGCATGCATTGTTATAGCAGTGGATCTTCTCAACCGGTAAACCCATAACCTTCAGAAGCTTCTTCGTTTGATAGAAATTGTCTGGCACCAAATTACCTTCAGGTATAATATCCTTCATAAGTCGGACCACTTCATCAAAATTTGCTTCCGACATATTGTACTCAAACTTCATATGCATCAACTGAGCAACTACTGATAATTGCGAATGATTCTCACAACCAGGATACAAGTCCTCATCCGCAGCCCTCAGTATATCATAAAACCGTTGTGCATCCGAATTCGGCATTTCATCCATTGCAGTAGGATTAAATGAGGGACCAACAACATCAAATACCATTGACTGGTATGAATTTGATGGTTCAGCGTAGTCAAATATTGGATGACTGTAGGCGTTGTCCTCCAAGCTGCCACTTGGCTGGGGTTGTTCCCCGTGTAACATCCATTCATAGTAATCCGGCACGAATCCAAATTTATACAGATGCAATTTCACTGTTTGTTGTTCTTTAAACCTTCGGTTCTGACACATCCGTTTCTTATAAGGACATCTAATTCTATCCCCATCCATCAATTCAGGGTGACTACAGGCAACCTCAATGAATTCTTTTACACCGTCAATGAACTCAGGATTTAAATAACCTTTACAAGTCTTTTCTCCATCCATTGACGATCCGGTCTCATCCTTTTCATTGAAAATATATAACTCATTTACTAATGTTTGAATAATTTTTAAATATATTATTATCAACTCCTTATAGCTCCGACGAATAAATTTCAAGGTAGGAACCTGCTTATTCAAAAATATAATGTCTTTTATTAATGGGTCAACAAATTAAGTAGTAACATACTTTTGTAGAAATTTCGATAGCATTTCCCCCTAGTTCTCTAATTGCACAAAATTGAAATATGTGCCGACTCATACAAATAACCAATCTGTGTAGGTCATTACATGAAGCATCACATATTACAATATGCAAACGGAGAACAATGAGAAGGAAATGAAACCGAAATTTAATTAAAAGCATGAAACATCTACTAATTTCATTTGTAAATTCGGACCCGAGACTTCTATTTCCGAACTGTCCATTTAGGACAATTCATTGAATTCTCGCTATCTGGCGAGAAAGACACTAAACGAGTTTCTACGGCTAAAATAAACTACTTATTTAAGTAAACATTAAAGTTTGATTGTTTATAAGTTTAGTGATTTACGTTTCGATTATGTATAATCTAATGCTACCAAAATTTCGACAGCATCTCCCCTAATACTGGACCTAAACTCCCCGTGGAACAAGTCTATATTCCTGCATAAAACACACTTATACTATAGAAATCGAGTCAGGCCACCAAACTTTAAATTTTTGCCCGACCCTACACATCACAGTGCAATTATCATATATTCATAAATACATATTTTGTATTGCAATTTTTAAATTTTTATAATTTTATTCATACATATTTTGTATAGCAATATTCAATATTCAATTTTTAAATTTACAGTAATTTTATTCATACATATTGATTTTTTTTTTAAAAATTATTCTAATATTAACTATAGTAATATTTCTAATTTTATTTAATTAACAAATTGAATTTATAATTATACTAACCTAAATAAATTAAAAAATTATATTTTTTTATTAATGAAACTTAGATATAACTCTAATTAAATATAATGTTATTCAAATTTTAACTATAAATAATAATTATAATTATATTATCAAATTAACCATAATAATTTATATTCTTATTTTACTTTTTTAATTAACAATAACAAATTACTAATTTTGATAATTTTAACCCAATTTTTATTACATAAATCTATTACTTATAATTTTCATCAACAACTAATTTTA
>CATKHJ010234234.1:0-10177 GCA_949750685.1 Vernicia montana
GTATATTTTATGCAGGTTGTGATCTTGGGCTAATGGTAAGTGAATGTGTTAAACATTCAGCTGTTATGCTGCTAAAATGTTAATTAATTGTTTAAGTTCATGGGTTCTACGGGTATTTGGTGCCCTTACGGTTACCCATGCCCTAGGACTGTCGCGACTTTAAAAATGGGTCGTGACACCAGGTATTGATATATTTCATAATTCATTGAGTTGAAGGCTCACCCCTCTTCATTTGTTATTTTCAGGTGCTAGAGTAGAAGAGACTAAAGTAAGAGAAGATTGAGCTTCTTGCTTTCCTTTCCTCCACAAGAAGCTATCTTTGATGTATAATTTTGAACACTTAATTGTGAATTATTATTCTGATTATGTTATTATTCTAGATACTCGATAGTATGAGAAGACATATAGATATAGATAGTATCTTGCATTCAGTTCCATTGAGACATTATTTTGAATTCTTCCTTTTATTCATTATGGATGTGAGTTTAAATGTGGATCTTTGATCCATAGTGAACATAAGGGATTGTAATGAAATGGATGATCTTTGTTTACTTTGAATGGATGTATGAATGGTATTAGAGATTATATACAATTTGATTCAGGAAGTTTCATGAGTACAGGTGGTCGGTGGTCTTAAATCTACCCATGCCCTAAGACCGTCACACCATTAGAGTCGGGGTGTGACAGTAAATAACTAATAATTTTCAATACAATAATAGGTATTTAATAAAAAAAATTTAATGAAATAAAAAATCATATAAAATTGAATTTGAAAATGAAACAAAATAAGTAGACAAAGAAACATGTTTTTCAATTTTTCAAAATTTCAATTTTCAACTTGGAAAATGAAAAATTAGAAAACCAGGAAATTAAAAAAAAAATTGAAAAATGAAAACAAAAAATGTTTATCTAAAATAGTTTGGCTAAATTATACCCATTGTCCTTGAATTTATCACTAATATTTATCATTATCTCTAAACTTCAATTTGTAGCAACACAATCTTCCAACCTCGATTTGGTTGCAACAGTTGCCCTTCGTACCGTTTTTCGACCTTAAATTTGCTGGAATTTATACGTGGCATTCTATTCAACATATTTTACGCCAAATAAGATGCTATGTATGCCTTTTTCAACTGAAACTCTCTCTCATGCCTTTTTTTTTTTTTTCTTTTTTTAGAAATTTCTCTCAAATTTTATTTTCTCTCCTCCATTTCCATTAATTTGAAGAAGAAGAAGAAGAAATATGGAGATTTTTTCAAGCTTCATCACCAAAATTCAAGGAGAAAAGAATTTGAAATTCAAAAATATATGATATATATAGATGAAAAAGCAAAAATCATTAAAAAAAAAATAAAGTAGCAAAAAGAAGAAGGAAAAGCAAGAAAAAAGAAGCAAAAAAAAAAAAAAAAAACGAAACTGAAGCTCACATGAATTAAGCAGATTGTGTTTCATGTTGAAGATCAAGTTAATTTCACCTGTGGTTCTCCAACTTTGAGTCTCCGCACATTATGGTACTTGAACTTCAAAACATTACTTAAATATCCTCTAACTTCACTTAACGGTCACATAAAAGTACTTTGGACCATTTTCTATCCAAATAACTAACGGACTGCTAACGTGGCTTCACAACTCAATATTTTTAATTTTTTTTGCCACGTCAGCATACCGTTAATGACCCTTCTCTCTTTACTAGCGTGTAGAATCCTCTTACCTATTCCCAATTTATGTTTCTCTCTCCTTCAACCACCAAAGTTAAAGATATGCCATTTATTTAAGCTTTAGAAACCTTGATACTTGGAATCCTAGATTAAAAAAAAATTATTACCTTTAGTCATCACAAACCTTGAAGAATCCTCAATTCTCCCGAAGCTTAGAAGGATGGCCTCAAGTGATGTAGATATTGTTGCTACCTATGGAACACCGATCTGCGAATGCAGGGAAGAATGTAATATCCTAAGTTTTGTTAAGTTGTATATTCCAAGATATCTCTTAAACATGTGTAAAATTTATGATTTCTAAAATTTATAGCAGATAGAAAAGTAATGTTCATTATCTATTTTGAACGAACGTTACAAATAAATGAAATTCCAAGAATTTTAGATAGAGGGCAAAGTCATGTTTGTTACATACTGCGAATGCTCATTACAAATATCTTAAATTGTTTATCATGTTTGTATAGACATTGATTATTGTTCCACGTATGACAAGTATTTTTAAGATGTAAACTTTTAAAAGTTAAATTTTAAGACCTTTCCTATCGAGGACGAGCTTCGATGACAAGGCACTGGCTCACCCTCGGGACTCGTCCCCGTCCTTGAAGGTCATCCTCGTAAAACTTGAGGAGCAAACAGCTCGCTCACTCTCATATCAGACTAAAGCTCTACTTTCCATCTAAGCTCATTGACTTGACTTATCTAAAAGTCATTAAGTATACTGATGGAAGAGCCATCACCTATCGATACGTCAGACAAGACACGTCAGGGTTAAGCACGCCTATGATGGTATACAAAGAGGTGCTTCCCTGTAACGGCAGCTAAATGCATGCATGATGCCACAAAAGCTGACACATGAGAGATTGCCTATCCCATCAAGTCAGGCTGCTCAATCCTCGCCATTAGGATGCAACCACCTATTCACCTATCCACTGGCCTACTGGAACCACTATAAAAGGAAAGATTATTCAGTCATGCAAAGGGAGAGGGAATTCAAGTAAGTGGACTTTCACTAAAAATTCTTTATAAGAACTAGGAAGAGACCAGTTTTTTTTCTCCATGTTTCTTCATTTTCAAGTATGTTGACTTAGATATCGAAAATTCCTGCCGAATCAGTCCTATAAAGCTCCCGATTCATTTTTTTCTTTGTCTACAAGCTCTATTTTATCACCCTCACACTAAGGATTCTCTAAAAACGAAATGAGATAATTTTTGCCTCATTAAATGCATATTCTTTTCCATTAAAGGGGATAATATTTACAATTCACATAACATGTATATACATATACTATTAACAACTTTACAAGTCTATTAAAACCAAAGTGAAATTGAGAAATGGTGATTTAGTTGAACCACCAATGAAGAGGATTAGTTATTGTATAACTAAACAAAATTTTTTAATTCATGATGTGTTGTTTTTTCCTTGTTTAGCACATAATACGCTAAGTGTTGCCTAAATGCTCACTAAAGGTTTTTCCTTATCATTTAAGATATGTTTGGTTCATGAAATTGATTAGAAATAGAATAGTTATTATATAAGAATTAGTTATTCTTTACTTTGATTTAAATTTTAGACAAAGAATACTAATTTCATAAAATAACAATTTCACAATTTTTAAGGGATACATATTCCACAAAAAATTAAAAATTGATATTCTTTAAATTATGTAATAAATTATTTTCATTTTTATCCTTAAAAATTTATTGATAAGTCAAAACTCACCACTATTACCTTTTTTTTTTTTTGCGGATTTTAATTTTAATTTTTTTTTAATATATATATATATATTACCGTTTAACTCCCTTGATCAATTTTTTGCAAAAAAAAAAAAAATTGAGTAAATAGAACAAGAAATTAATTTAAAAAATATTTTTTATTTTTAAGTCAAATAAAATTTTTATTTATTATGCATTTAAATTATTTCTTAAATAAAATTATATTTAATTTTAATATTAATAATGAAATTAATTTATAAAGATATTATAATCATTTATATGGAATATAATAATTATTTTATGCTAAGAACTAAATTATGAAATTGAAATAATTATGTTATTGCTAACATATTCTATTTATTAAGAATAATTATTATATTTCTTGTATATTTTATTCCGCGAACTAAAGATAACCTCAACTATAAATATTGTTTTGTGTATCGTTAAAGTGAAAATGGTAGATAAAAGCTTTCTTTTAGACTGAAAATTATCATATGATAGTGTTAATTATGTTAGTATGGATAAATCAGTCATACGGCATAAAATATATAGGTGAAAGGTCTGCCCAGGAATTTGCCAGAGATATCGATTCCTAATGGGTGTATGGATCATGTGAAATGGGAAAAGAGCAAAAAAGGAACATTTCCTGCAATTTTGCTACATGTAGGGCAAAAGAAATACTTGAGGGTTTTTTTTTTTTTTTTCTCAAGAAATACTTGAGTTAGTACACACTGATAATGTGCATGGACCTATGCAAATAACTTAATCAAGTCAAAAGAGATACTTTGTGATCTTCAAAATAATCAAACATCAATAATATAATAATTTCGCAAAAAATATAAAATTTTAATAAATTACAATATTTTATAAAAATATTATTATAATGTTTGTTTAATTTTTTTAAAAAATATGAATTTTATTTACATAATCAATAGAGAAAATAAATCTTTTTTCAATCTCTAACTTAATTATTTGGTTAAAAAATTAAACTTATATATAGTTTTAATGGATTAATTGATAAAAATGAAAAATAAATTTGATAGAATTGAAAAAATGCTAATTTTTTTTTTAATCATAAAAGGACTTTTATTTAGATGAAAACAAGTCCAAAAAAAATCCTCCTCAATGAATTGGGGAATTACAAAAAGTTCACATAGACAAGTATAAGAACGGCCTGCCTTAATTAATTTATAGGCAAAAACATTTACTTGCCTCTTTATGAATTGAATAGAAAAATTATTATTATTATTATTATTTTGTAATTAACTTAATATAAGAAAAAATGCTAAAGTTTTTATTATACAGTAATTAATTTTTTCTTTTGCCAAAAGTTCTTATAATTAATTAACTTAATATTATTATTATTGATGGGCGAAGATCAAGTCTTTTTTCTTCTTCTTTTCAAAAAAAAACATTCCTTCCTTTTATATTGTTCCTCCGTGTAAAAAGGAAACTGAAGCCGTAGGAAAAGCGAGAGACCCATACCCATAGATTCCATTCTGTATTTATATTTGAATTTCCCAACAAACAGAAGATCTTGCTCAGATCACCATGAACGAAGTCTTGACGGTAAGAGATGCGCTGTCCAGAAAGGCAGCTCAAACGACGTCGTCGTTTTCGTCTTCGTCTTCTTCGCCTTCATCTTTATCGTTATCTCTGTTATCAAACAACCTCCCTCTCCTCTCTGCCTTCCTTGCTTGCGCTCTTGCTCAATTCCTTAAGATCTTTACCAACTGGTTCGTGAATTTCAATCAATTTTTTCTTTTTTTATTATTTTTATTTGTTGAAGTATTCTAATTTCAATTCCAATTCGTAATTTTTGTTGCCAGTTTTTGAGTATTGTGGTAACTGAGTAGATATAAGATCGTGAAATATCTATCTGAATTTGCTGCATTTTATATGAAAATTAATAAGCTTTGGTTTGCTTCCATATGAAGAAATGGGATTTAATGAGGAATTTTTGCTTTGCTTAAGCATCATAGTATTCTTTGGTGATTTTAGATTTATTTTTGTAGTTTTTGGTGCTTATAATAATATTGAGGGAGATAAAGATGTCTAGCCATAGAAATGCTTGAGAATGCTACCTTTAAGGATTTTTCTTCAACTAGTAAAGAAGTCAAAAAGGACTTGAATTTGAAATTACTTGTAGTAATTATTCCAAATTCATATCAAATAAGTTTTGATTTGCATTTATGATTCTAATTTCCACTTAGAAATCTAACCAACCAAACAAAAAATTGAGGGGGCCAAAAGTAAAGATGATGGAAAAAGATGTAATGCGAATAAATTTATAATTTCGGCGTATAATAATTCTAAAAATATATATATTAAATATAAGTGACAAATAAAAATTTAAGAGAATTTGATGGTTAAGTTTATAAAGAAAAATGTATGAAATATATATGTGATAAATAAAATTTTGAAAAATTTAGAGGGGCTAGTATAGTATGTATATTTCTGAAAAAATGTATAAAAATTATGAGTGAAACTAAAATCTGAAAATTTTGGGGGGCCAATGTGTATACTTTCGAAAAAGTATAAAAATTTTAAGGGTGGAAAATTGAATTTTGCAAAGCTTGGAGGGGCCATGGGCCCCCAAGCTTGTGCATAGTTCCACCCCTGCACAGTATTATGATTCAGGTAGTTTTACTAAACAATAAGTCTTCATTTCATATTTTTCTATCCATGTACAACCTCAGGATTTTGGGATTTTAAGATACTGAGAACTTATCATTTGATTGTTTCAGTCTCACTGTTGTGTCATTGATTTGATATGTTGGGAGGAGACGAAGTATCTATATTACTGGTCTCAATGTAAATATCCTTTCTTTTGGTATAACATTGTCAGCGTGTTTTTTGGACTTGTAATTATAAAGTAAAATGCACATGCACAAATTCTTCAGTTTCTCTTATTGCCGTTCATTTAACCAGCTCCATAGGGTAGGCTCAGTCTCCACCCATAGAATGGATTTAATCTTAAGTCCCTTCACTGGAGGGGGAAGTGATTTATCAAATTGTTTGGGCTGATTATATGACTTGACTAAATATATTTGGTATTATTGTTGTCTGTGAATATTGCATAATTCATTTCTTGATTTTTCAGATGCTTTAAGTCATGCTATCATTCTTAGTTTTGCAATATGTTTCTCCTAGATGCTCAGGTTTAAAGAAAAAAGATGGGATTCTAAAAGGATGCTTCATTCTGGTGGAATGCCATCTTCACATTCTGCAACTGTGACAGCTCTAGCAATGGCTGTAGGTCTACAAGAAGGGACAGGATCACCAGCTTTTGCAATTGCAGTTGTCTTGGCCTGTGTTGTATGTGCTTTTCTCAAAATTTCCCCTTTTGGTGGTAGAATGAGTTTAATGCAGTGGCCTGACTTTTTGCTGTTTTGGATAATAATTAGAGTTTGTTATTTATTTTAACTGTTTCATCCAGATGTCCTCTGAATCTAAATGTTTGTTCTTTATTTATTGATTTGAATTAGGATTTCTGTACTTTGAAATTTTTTATTAAATTGAATCTTTGATAAAACTTTAAGGCCTATTTACTTGGAGAAAATTATTCCAGTTTTCTAGAAAATTTTTCAAATGAAAATAGAAAATAAAATTTTGTATTTACTTTGACTATTTTACAAAATTTTCATCAGAAAATTGTTTTCACAATTTTCATTATTTTAAAAGAAAATTAGAAAACAAGTTTAAAATGTTTTCTAAAATTTATTTTATTCATTTTTCTAAGTAAAAATAGCATCACCACCATCTCCATCATTATCACCATCACCATCACCACCTGCACCATCGCCACCGCCACCGCCACCGCCACTGCTACCACCGTCATCACCACCTCCACTACCATCACCACCACCACCGCCACTACCACTGTCATAACCTCCAACACCTCCGCCACCACCTCTATCACCACCACCACCACCACCTCCACCTCCACCTCTGTTACCATCACTACACCTCCACCGCCGCCGCCACCACCACCACCTCCACAACCACCACCTTTAGTTTTTACATCATAACAAACTACTACCACCGTCATCATCATTGTTGTTAAATGAATAAATTCTTCATATTTTAAAATTGAAAATAGTTTTTAAATCATAATAAATAAAAACATTTTCCACTCATTTTTTCAGTTTTCTAAAACTTCTCATTTTCAATGAAAACATAAAAAAAAATTTGTAAGTAAACAGGCTCTTAACATTCCAATCTTTTTGCTGGATTATTATATTGTTCTTTTTTGGGCAATTACTTTGTTATGGAATAGAATTTACATGCTTAAAATACAAGTGATGATGAAAAATATCTATTTCTCCATTACACATGATTGTTGAGCTTGATTTAGCGATCATTTTCATTGTATATTTTGCAAACAAGTTTAAATGTTGCACTACCTACATAAAACGCTTTAAAAACTCTATTATTGCGGCTGCTAATGAAATCACTTGATTACATTCATCTGAAAACAACAGGGAAAAAAAACTTGTAGTTTCCATCCATGGCTGGCATGATTTGTTTTCATTATTTGCAGGTGATGTATGATGCCTCAGGAGTCAGACTTCATGCTGGCCGGCAAGCTGAAGTAAGTCATCTTGGCATATTCCTGCAAGCCTGTTGCCTTTTTCTGTAACTTGAAAGTACACTCTGGCATAATCATACATATCTTCTCTTACATGCTCTACTCAGCATGGTTATTTCATGTGTTTTTTTTCCTTCGTATTGCAGTTGCTGAATCAAATTGTTTGCGAGTTTCCTCCAGAACATCCATTATCCAGTGTTAGACCTTTGCGTGAATTACTTGGGCACACTCCACTTCAGGTTTGTTGCATTTTAACTACATTTTACTTTTGAAAAAGAGTGATATGCCTTTTGTTTCTCATGTTTTGTTGGAGGTTCACATGTTTAATTGTGAAGACGACTTATTTAATTAATACCCTCTACAAAATTCTAGTTGTAAAATTGAATTGGCAGTCAAAAAAGGGGAAAGGGGATCAAAAGCCACAAACTTTTATATTCATGCTAAAGACAAATTACCGTAACATTGGACTATGTGAGAGAAATGTGAAGGGATCCTGAAAATGACTTACAAATAGCACTCGAATTGAAAAATAGGCAGAAAAAGTGGGGAAATGGGACCTTATGGTGACTTAAATGATGAAGCAAATAAGCAATAGTTTCACTTTTCATGCACTTGGGTAGCTTATGTGCGAAATAATAAAATCCAAATTGCAAGGAATTCTAACAAGTATATTGGCACATTGCCTTTTAGGGTAAAAAGCTGAAACCTATTTGGTATCAATTCTGTTTTGGTATTTGATTTTTGTTTTCCAATTATCAAAGAAAATTATACTATTAAAATATATTTACAAGTGGTTTTTGCTTGGTTCATCAACCCATTTTCCAAGATACAATTTCTTAGTATTGGACAAAAGTGACAAAACCACAAAAAAAACAATAACAAAAATTGATACCAAAAAGGCCATTGTAATCACATGGTCACCAATGCTATTGAAATCTCTTCTTTCCTATTTTCAAGATTTGTTGACAAGATTATGCATTCCCATCTTGATGCCATGAAGGCAACAATTAACATAAGACAAAATGCATCTTGGAGCCCCTGAACTTTCCTTGATTTGTTTATTGAGCTCCTAAATATTTATTTGTCTATAGAACTCTTCTAACTTTTATTTTTATTCATTAAAGGATTATTTCAATCATTAGAGAAGTTGAGAAACACACGCATTAAAAGCACGTGGTAAATGTCATAAGGGTTCTTAATGTTGACTCAAAATCTGCTTTTAAAAATTAATTTAATGGAAAAAAAAAAAAAAGACCGACACCGTATATTACAATAACATGATATTATCACTTATAACAAAACTCATTCCCAAATTCAAAGAACCTTAACCCCACTTGCCTTTTTGAATAGAGCGGCCACCACATCTAATCTCTCTATGCCCATCGAAAAAATGTTTTACTATTCAAAATAGCCATGCTGGAATTTTGCCAGACAGGTATACATCAAATTCTAAAACTGAAGAAGATAATGGATAAACAAAATCAATTCCCACTAAAGGAGTGAGCCTACAGTCATAGTGTGAGCAAGTGCGGCAACAGAGCCAGCTCGGCCAATGGAATATCGCTGGAGAAAAAATTGTGAGAAAGGTCGAGCGAATAGAGTTGGCAGAGATGAGACACACAAGAAGAGATTGTTCTAGAGAATCGATCGTAAGAGAGATAGAGACGCTTAAGATTTGACCATGAAGAAGAGAAATTGATTGTTGGTTTTGTGAAGGAAGAAAAGAAGCTCAAACATAGAAACATAAACATGAAAATTTAGAAAAACAAATCTGCAGAAAACAGAGACATGAAGCAACCAAAATTATGTAGAAAATATGCAACAGAAGCAGAAATGAAACCATAATTTTTTTTTTTTTTCTTCATTTTCTTCCTACTATTTTGTTCATTACACTAGCTCCCTTTTATAGGGATAAAGATACAAAACACAGCATACTTTGACCATACCCAAGCCATAATTTCCTTTCTTAAAACAAGGATTATCACTCATTTTACCAAAACCAATCACATCAACTTTTCTAACTTTAATTACATAAACACAAATATCTAATCTAACTTAACTTCTAAAACAAAAATCTTATCAACTCCAACACTCCTTCTTGATGAGATTTTTGTTGGAGTTTCAATTCTTCTAAGTTTCATTTTCTTGATCATCATCT
>CATKHJ010234250.1:0-16775 GCA_949750685.1 Vernicia montana
TAAAAGGAAATCTTTGAGGTAAATCTTCTAATCTTTGATTTTCCATCTGAGCTTTGTTTGATTAAGGTTTAATACTTAATTATGAGTTTAATAGATGATGTTTATAGCATTGATTGCAATATATGAGTTTTATTGAGCTAAATCCATAAGAACCCTAATATGTGTTAGCTCTATAATCAAGTTTGAGTATTTTGTAAATTGTTAAGAGATAATTGATAGTTAAGAGTAAGAATTGAGAATCTATAATTAGATTTGAAGAAAACAAGTCATAAGGCTAAGGTTACATGAAGTATAGTTAATATGTGAATTGGAATTTGATATGTAGGCAAGATGGGCCACGAAAGTGATTAGTTTCATGTATGACAATAGTGATATGAGCATTGGAAAGGAATAGTAAGAGGTGAGTAGAAAATATACTACTATATTTGTATTTGAACCATAAAGGCTTCTAATACCTTCTTCATTGTATGTGCCTCTAAGAATATAATTTCTTGTATTATGAGATAATTCATATTGTTCATGAATTATGTTAGTCATATCGTTCATTCATATGAAGCTTTTGTGTTGCTTCAAAATTCTTGGGCTATGAGCCATCATGAGAATAATGTATCTATTTGACACTTGTTATATGTCACATGTAAATAAGTGTTCATGAGCCAATAGTATTTTAAAGTCATAAGTATAAAATTTATATTGTTCATTACCAACTCTTAATAACTTATCCATGGGAATTAATTGAAAATCCTTAAAGGTTTACAAAGTCTAATTATGCATTTTTTCCAAGAGTAATGAGTACGAGTATATGTTATGAATTCCTAAAATGATAAGTATGAATATGTGTATAAGTATAAGTATATGTGTATATGAATCTACTCATTTCTAAAAGTGCCATGATCATGACATTGTACCACAAGTTGAAAGTCATTGAAATAACCATAAGAACTATGTGAATTCCATAAATATTGATATTCCATCCATGAAATCATATGAGCCATTTGAACCATGAGTATTATTGATCTTTCCTATGTGAACCAAGAGATATATGTAAGAGATCTTATAAGTGATATGTATGGGGACTGTGTACACAAGTATGGGAGTATGCTCACATGAGAGCCTCTGCTTTAGGTTATGCCAAAATAAGTGCCTCTGCCCTAACTATAAGGAAAATTTATGTTTCGGACAAGCCACAAGTGCCTATGTCCCAACCATGAGTTATGGGAACATGTTCGTAAGGGAACCTCTGCTTCGGGTATGCTATAATGCCTCTGCTCCAATATATGTGATGATCTTTGTTAAACCCAATTGATAAGCTATGAGTTATGAGCCTTTCTTTCATTGAGACCAATCCAATTGATTGAAAGATCCATGAGTATATAACCTTATTTGACAATAAGAAATGCAGTGATAAAGTAAGTCAATTGATCCTTAAACAAGATAGCCATGTGCCATTTGTTTTCTACATCAAATCGCCTATATGTCATTGACCTTAACATTATGGCATATAAGTATACATGTTATCCAAAGTTATATGAGTTAGTATATACAAAACCCCTTTTGTATACATATACGTATTTCACTTATGTTAAGTTTCTTTAATACTAAACTCAAAGTATCTAATATTTTAAATCTGATATTCTTTTACAATATATGAATTATTGATTTTACAAGCCATTCGAAAATAAGTATTTGATCATGAGATCTCTATTTATATATGTATTTTCGAAAGTATAAGAGTATGAGTTTTACTAAACCTCCAGATCTTATATGAATTAAGAATTATCATATATTTTGTTCAAGTGAATTTTTTTAAAAGTAAACGTACTCATGTCCCCAATAAATCCAAAGAACTCTATAATTTCAAAATGTACTTCATAGTTTTTAATATATATTATGTATATATATATATGTTTGAACTATTTGATATCAAAGACAAGCTATTTGAACTTTTGTTCTAAAAGATCAATTGTGTAAAATCCCCAATCCAAAGTACTATAAAGTATGTCCATGTGATTATAAGACCCAAGTATCCATAAGATAAAAATTACAAGAAATCATGTATGCATAAAGTGGATAATCCAAATATATGAGTCCAAGTTCCAAAGATAAATCATACATCTTTGAATATTGAAGTTCATTCATTAGCATGATTGTTATATCCTTCATTCTGAGAATATAAGTATTGAGCCAAGTGATATGTAAACAAGAGCCATCCTTGTGAGCTATTCTTGTGATACATAGCCTAATAAGTATGGTAGCATATTCTTTACTCACTGTTTTATCTCATTAGTGATTTCATTTTTCCAGGAGAGCAGCATAGTGAGCAAGTAGATCCTCAAGCATCATTTTTCATTTGAGAATTTTCTTATTAAAGTTTCGTTTGATATATGTGTATATGTATATGTTAAAGTTATTATAGTAGCTCCATGGGTGTTAAAAGAATATTGTAATTGATGTGTATATTGTAAGAGTTATATGGAAAGAAGAATATATATGAGTTAATTGATAAATACTATGATACGGTTGATAAGCATGTGATGAGAAGAATAAGTGTATATGTGCTCAAGTTCTAATCTTGGGATATGATATGATGTGATGTCATCATATGATTATGGTTTAATTGCATGATACTGTATTGGATTGTATAGTGTGTATGGTTCTATGGGTTTTCGGTGGTCTTATGCCTACCCATGCCCTAGGACCGTTGCGACTCAGAAGTTGGGTCGTGACAAGGTTAAACTCAAGTTGTCTATATTCTGATATTCCTTATCCGTTATCCAATTAGGCATTTCAAGCATCTTCCTAGCCACCAGACATCCAACACTCTAAGAAGAGCTAGTTAGATCCATCAAGTTTGTGAGTGATACTTTCTAATATATGAGTTTTAGACAAGTAACGGGAGTTACTATTTCGTAATGCCCGTTACCTATGTGATGATAAAAATAGTGAATTCAGACAAACGCAAAATTAATTATCGTTACCTACAAATTCACCATCATGATAGCTAAAAGTAACGATCGTTACTCATCGATTCACAATCATTACCTGTCACTTTCTAACAAATCTATAGAGTATCAAAGAGTCATTTTAAGCTGATATAAGCACAAAATTTGTCCTTTTCGCACCAGAATCAAAGAGTAAGAGATTCTAGGTGCTCAAACTACTGAGTATCAAAGAGTCATTTTTGAATTTGAAGTTGAGGATTATAAAAAGATGAAGGTCATATTTGAAGACTAAGAGATTCTAGGTGCTCAAACTCAAATCGTTAGCTCTAATTCATATACTCTGTTTTGAACACTTGCAAGTTTATATTTTGTGTTCATTGTTGTAAAAGCTTAAATCTCAAATCCTATTCTTGTAATAGTTTTGTTTGTGTGTTCTTAAGTGATCTAAAACCTCACACACTATTTCTTTTGTCTTGTGTGTGAGCTAAATTCCGATTAAACTATTGTAAGAGTAAAATCTCAATTCATCTAATTGTAAAATTTTGGACGCAATTCCGTTAATACTAGTAGAACTCTAAATCGTGAACTTAAGAGAAATGGATGTAAAAGAAAAGTTGGCTCCGAACCACTATAACGGCTAAGCTTCTTCTTCCCTAACTCATTTCCTTTAATTCTTATTGCTATTGTTTAGGGTGTTTGCATCTAGAATTAAACTTTGCTTTGGATTTCAGTATTAATTCCTATTCAGCCCTCTAGAAATTTGCCATCTATATGGAATTTGTCATTTAGGATTATATATATATATATATATATATATTATTAAGCTAAAACATACTAATAAAATGAATTGGAGAAAAATTATATGATAGAAATTTATATATATACTATCTGAAAATGTTAAATAATTAGGAAATATTAAAATGATTGTCTAGCTGAAAAATTATATTAAAGCATTATTTTAAAGAGAACAAGCAAAAATTTATATTAAATTTGCGTATGGAATTATTATTTATATATATATATATATATATATATATATATATATATATATATATATATATATATTGACATAATAATTAAAAAAATTAGATTAGAGTTTACAAAATATAATAAACTTTAATACTTTAACGGAACCTCTAAAACACATTAAACATGCTTTAACAGAACCTCAAAAATCAGATACTACTACCAACTAGGGAATGCATACGTGAAATTTGGGACTGTTTGACATCATTTCTATTTTTTTTTTATTTTTTTTTTCTATTTTTTATTTTTCTATTATAAATCACTAAATAACAAAAGTAAATATAATTTAATAATAGACTTATTTTTCACATTTCAGAAATAAAAACCATAACAAATAGGTTAGAAGTATAGAATTTGAGAACCAGTAAAGAAAATTAATGAAATGATAAACCGAACCTGTAAAGTTTGAGAACATACTCAGCGTACCATATTATAAGCATCCTATAACAATACAGAACACTGCATTGCATAATTTGCCTTTAATTCTGCCAATAATGAAACGAAATAATCCTTCAAAATAATTCAAAACATGTGAAAGGAAATACCTTTACGGTCCCTTTGGATGAATGTTTATTTGAAATTACTGTAGATTTAAATTTGAATTTCAAATATAAAATAATAAAAAATGATATTTCAAGTATAAAATCATAAATAAAATAAATATCATGATAAATTTTAAATACTCAAACATTTCAAATGATTAACTATGCAAATGAACACTAAAGCATTTTCATCATTTATAAATTAATAGATTTTGACAGTTATAAATAGATTTTGACAGGAAGAAATCAAGAAACAATAAAAAATTATTGAATACACTGGGTATACATGAAAATAATACACCTCTCACGATCATGTGAAGTCCATCTTCCATAGATTTAGGTAGTAACTATTTGATTGTAAAGTGTACTATTTCTATTTTCACCGGCTGTGCACTGAATAATTTCCTTGAAACCATGTGAGGCAAAAAATACTTATTTTTTTCCTCATCAACATATCATAAGAAATATTATATTTATATATATATTCAAACTCCAGCATCCACCAACTTATCTCTCTTCTGATATTAACATAATAATTATACATATACAATATCCCTGCTGGGTCTTACAAATAAATAAATAGTGAAGCAAAGCTTCAGCCAAGTATAAGGGTAACTGCAGTAAACCATTATGGAAATCATTGACCGGATAACAAATTTGCAGTTTTCATTTTTCAAAGCACTCACAATAACACATAAGAATCAATCATATGACTGCGCACATCAAAGTTCTCAATCTTCCAATTTTGCAAATCTTGGCAAAAAGATTACCAATCATCGGATCCCTTCGTTACGCCAAGGATAATTGCAACAGTAGCAAGAACAGCCTGCACAAAGAGCAATGTTCTTACAGTTTTCTAACAAATGAAAGAAACAGCACATGGTATTGACAAAAAAAAATACTGTTACTGATTCAGGCAGGGCCTGGTTCATGCAAGTGCATATATTCTTGAAGATTCACCACACGGAGAAAATGATGATAAATTCAAAAAAAGACATGAGATATTACACAAGCTAAAGTATGAATCACAATCACACTGAGACAGATGCTTATCTAATTAGTTGCCAGTTTGCATTCCCTGGTCTCTGATTAATGTGAGAGCACCAAATTCTGAATGATATCTTCACATAAAAACGTAATACTTAAAGAAAATATTTTTAGAATAAAAATTGTTGTGCACAGCATGGTGTGAAAAGCCAAGTTAATGTGAGGAACTGCAATAGGCTCCCAATGAAACAAGTTCCTCAATGCTATGCGATACCATATGAACCTGCCATCACATTGTAGGAGAATAGCATGCTTAACAGATTGTAACTGTTATGGTAAGACAACAAATAGTTTTCTTTATTTGAAAACATTACATTTGTGAATGCCCCTTAACAATGTAAGGAATTGCAAATAAGATATAATAATGGCCTTAATACCAATACAACCAACACAAAAGGTGACGTAGGACAACTTGGTAAAACTATGTTTTTAGGAGATTAGAGCTAGGGCTTGTAGAGATAAAGAATTAGGGCATTAAAACTAGTATGGCAGATTTGGATATCTTTAGAAAATAAAGCAAAATTAAACAAAAATAAATAAACTACTAGCATTACACTAATAGGATCTAAGACTCACTACTATCAAGAAAACATTACACTTCCTAGGGGTACAATTGCATCACACAACTCAAAGATTAAAGCACAATCTGCTGGAATTTTATTGAATGAAATCTTAAAATAAAGTATTACAAGCATGGGGTATTTAATAGACCCAAACTACTCCTAAAACTAAGGTAATGGAATTCCAAAATTACTCATAATCCTCCAAGGAGTTGGACTTCCAAAAAAAACTAAGGGAATGATGCTATCCCAAGGCAAAAAGGACTCAAACTAAGATTCTCAAATAAAACTTAAGACTCCGAAAAAGATCTCGACTGGACAGTCAGAAATTAAAAAATTGCCCTTATACTTACTTACTAGCAACTTATTTATTTGAAAAGACATAAATATAAATCTAAAATGACTAGAAACATACTATAATATCTGAAACGAACCCTATATAAAATTTGGACCATAATTCTAAAATTCTTGAGTCTTTAAATTTGAATTTTCTTGATTTCCTTATTTGCATAAAAAATCCTTACCCACTCCATATCCTACTCAGCATTCTACTTAAGACATCAATACGAAGCGTGAAGAGAAAAAAGAAGAAAAATAATTAAGTTAAATGCACACCCCTAGGTTCCTTAAACCAAGTCCTAAATGAATTTTTGGTATAAAGCATGCAAATCCTAAAATAATTGCTCATGGGCAACAGTTCCACCACAACATAGGAGAAAATGCCCATTTGATTTTATTCCCAAGGAGCTCTACCAAATCACATCCTAGCATAATCTATATTTAGCCAAAAAAGCAGAAATTTAAATATCCCTTCCAGACCAAACTACGTTTATGAATAACTAGGTCATTGGAGCAGGAATTCATCCCTCTGTTGGGTATATTTTGATGTGTTGGCATATGTATTGCTAGCAAAATTCTAGTATTCCAGTTTGCTTACCTGCTATAAGTGCCAATTTACATCAAGAGAAACAGTTTTCTTTTTATCTATGTGCCATTTTACTCTATATCATTACATACTATTACAGTTCATTTTCTCCAAAAAATTCAATTTCGTATCTTAAGGTATTATCTCTATTAAATACATAAATATATACATACAAATATGTATCCATGTATTTGTTCGAGGGTATAATCTAGTCTTGCAAGATGATAGATTTAAATAAAATCAAAGACCAATTAACCAAAAATTACCAACCCTTGCTCACATTTTCATTTATCTATTTTAATTGGACCTTATGGCATGAGTAATAACTGTAGCCGGTCTACTGAAATTTGAAATATATATATATTGATTGTTGATTCAAATAGAATATTACCATTTTAGTTACTTCTTCTTTAAAAAAAATTCCTTTCCCCACCCCTCTCTCTCTCTCTCTCTCAAAGATTTGGTTCTTCTCATTTCTCAACTATATTCAATTGACAACAGAAAACTAAAACCTTCACTTTTTCCCATCAACCAAACACATGGGAAACTCATAAATTACCATTAAACCACTACTTGCCTACCATGAAAGATTCAACCCATAAATAGCCAACCAATTTCGGCAAACATTTCAATTTACAATCACAGGGAGATATGTCAACTCCATACCAAATCCATATAACCCCTCACCACAGACAAGAACCCTCCTATCTCCTCCATCATTGTCATGCTTGCCAATAATTTCCCCCTTTCCATTTTCACTTTGATGGACTGTCAAATGACATTGTTCATGGAAGTGACCCTGCAGAAGAAAAGCTTGGCCGTGATGGGAAATACCAGCAGGGTTAGGTTTTGAGACAGAGAGAGATGTGCATGCATTTTTACTTTGCTATGGAGACTGCTTTCTTGGTGTAGACAATTACAACAAATACTCATTTATTCTTCCTGATCACTAAAATATATTTTAAAAAAAAAGACTTTTAAATTCCAATGGAAAGTTAGTTTTGTGGTTTATGTCTAATAGAAATAAAGACAAGCTTTCATGGTTATGTGGATGAAAAGATGAATTATAGATCATTAAAGTTTGCATACTGTATGTGAATTTTGACTTTCAAATGAAGACTAAGCTCCTCTAAAGGAGGTAAGGAATTTAATGAGAAAAAAAAGTAATTAAAATATAATATTTCATTTGTGTCAGCAATGAAAATTATTTCTTTTGCCAAATTCAGTCAACTGGCTACAACTGATACCAATATCATAGGACCCAAAGTATTAGTTAAAATTAAAATGTGTGAAAAGGTTAGAATTTTTAGGCTACTTGGCATAAAATCAATAATAATATCAATCAAGCATAAACATTATCTTGAAGTACAACTATGAAGAATAACTAACTTAAATAAAACACAAACTTTACAATGTACTTATTTTATTACGAGCTTGGTAATATAGACAAAAAATTCAAAACAAATTCAAAAATTTTAAAATTGTGGTTCAGATTTTATATGGGATTCATTTGGTACATTGCAGTATATTTTCTAGTCCTCTTAGAGTCTTATTCATATGTCTTTTAGGTTAAATTTAGGTGCTGGTCCATTATTTTAAGTTTAAGCACAACTTTGCAATTTCAAATTTGCTGGAAAATCTGCCCCTATTCTTTTAGGTGTCTATATATTTATTTTAAGTTTTATTTTAGAGTCCTTAATGGGTTGGGGCGATATATTTGAAAGTCCAAATCCTTAGATGATGGGGACTAGTTTTGAAGTCTTTTTCTTAGAGGCATAGTTATTAAAGGCGCAACACACATCAAGGCACAAAGGGGTCTTGGAGCCTAGGAGCAAGGTGCAGGAGTACACCTGCGTGATGTGAAGCGCAAAAGAAATAAAATAAGATGATTAATCCTAGACAAAACAACTAAAAATATATGACATAAAACATTTAGAATTGTTGCATCAATCTTTTTTAAATCTAAATAAAATTAAGACTAAAGAAGTCTCTTAACACTAATCCTACATCAATTCACGCAAAAGGAGAAAGGAAAATAATAGGTTAGAAAGAAAGAAAAAGGGAAAATGTAAAAAAGCTGAATTAGATCTTAAAAAGAAAATTCAGATTATAACAATTAGAGGTAATAAAATTTAGTTAAATTTGAAAAAAGAAATTCAGCTCATGACAATTAGATCATAGGAAAGCTACAATTAGGAAAATCAACTCATGTTACCCAAATCATAGGAAATATTCAATTCATTTCAAAATCAGAGGAAAAAAACAAGAAAAGAAAAAAAGGATTGGTGATAGAATTTAATTAAATTTCGAAGACGGATAGTCAACTCATGAAAAATAGAAAGGTTAACTCATAAATCAAATCTCCGAGATTAGTCAAATTTTATTAGTCTATTTCTTTGTAGTAAGTTGTAATCTTATATACATTCCTTTTATATGCATAACTTATTGTATTACAAAGGAATGAATAAATAAAATAACTTAAAAAGGAAAAAAAAAAAAAAAAAAGAGTTGCTCATATAGATTAAATCAACAAAGGTGTGCCTAGGTGTGCACAGTCCCTAGTCTAAGGCGCATGCCTCTTGTAGGTTGCCCACCTTTGAGGGTTTGATGCACTAGGGGTTGCGCTTGAGGCACACCTTTAATAACTATGCTTAAAGGTATAAGATTACTTTGAGTTTATAAATATCTATGCTTGTAATGCTTATAATTCAATGTGCAACGCTTATAATTCAATTTTTCTATCAATAAAATCAACTATGCTTCAAGTTGTGCAATGCACTTCAAACCGTAGGTGTGATACTTATGGGACCTTGAGCATCACAATTGATGTATGTCTAAAAAAGTTTAGATGTGAAGCCTAAATTATTTCTTTTATTTTTCTATTCATGTTATTGTTCACGGTACTATTCACAGGACCTTTCCAACAACACAAACAGCTCTCCTATAACCACTTTTTCTTGTTTATTTTCGCTTCGCAATTCCACCATTTTGCAAACCCTAACTGCCTACCTACGTTTCTACCCATTCTAACTTTCAATAACCTAAAATCTAGCATTAATAGTCAGCCCTCCAAACCTCCTATGCCATACTCGAACTTTCCAAAAGCAACAAAAAGAGAATTTGTATCTTAGACATGCCACTAACTTCCATGCAAATATTTTGATAACATGAGACATAAAAATCTTTCTTACAAAGAGATAAAATTCCTTAAAGATTACAACAAAAAGGTTAGAGTTCCCAATAACTGCAGAATCTTCACAATTTGTATTACTTTATTTCCATCTCCATAATGTTAGTGGATCAGAGAGAAAGGGAAGGATGGTCAGGTAAGGGATATAAAAACAGAGTAAGTGACAACAGATCAACTATAGCTAAGACGATTCTTAGGGTAATGCTGACTGACATAAATCATGACTTTTGGAAATTTCATGCAATCAAGATGAAATATTTAAAGGTGTCCCAATGCACAAGGCTTTAATCATTAGTGACTCTAGTGAGAGGTGCACATGACCTTCCCAAAGCATGCAAGGAAGTTTTTACTTTTAACTTTGAGACCTCCATATCACAATGGAACAACCTTATAATTGCACCAAGACCCACCCTCGACCGAAATGAAACATTACAAATACGAAATTTATCCCACTATTTTGTAGTTGTAATCTGCTCTAAAGCAGAAAGATTAATTATCGGCCATACTCAAGATAGATTGGACAAGCCCATCAAAAACCCAAGTGATATGGTGAGTGAGACCACAAAATAAAGATGCTTCCTTCTTTTTCTATATTGTTATTTACAATAGTGAATTTCTCCATTAAGTACAAAAGATGTTATTACAGCCTTAGGTATATTAAAGGTTTAGGTCTAAGAGTAAAAGTGCTTGAAGGTTTAGGATTACTCTCAGTCTATAAATACCTAAGGTTGTAATGCTTTGACATTCAGGTTTAGAATAATAAAATTCCAGCAACATGTTTTTGAATTCTGTAGTGTAATTCTGAACCCTATAAAGTGAGGCTTTCTTGATATGAGCAAATCCTAGACCCTACTAGTGTGAAGCTGAAGTTCTATTTTTTTTGCTTAATTTCTTGAAAGTTGAACTAGATCAGCCTTTTTTCTTTCAGCCCTAGTTTCTTCAATCCCACCAAACCCTCACCTAATCTTGAATCAATTTGTTGTCTACATCAAAATAGGAGCCTGAATGCCAGCTAAGAAACCTACAAAATAGTGTACATTTAATTGGCGTCCTCTTTTTTTTTCTAAAAAGAAAAGGCCATGTAAGGCTAATTAATGCAAGTATTTCTAATTGTATTCCAGGTAGGCTTTCCCAACATGAAACGTTTGCCTTGTGCGCATACCTGAATATACTTGAATCAGTTGACCAAAGCTACATAACTTGTTTTACATAGTTCAGGTAGTATCAGAAAAGAAATTAAGATAAAAAAAAACATATATGGGAAAATGAATACATAGATCATCCACAATAAACATATTGGTGGTCATGAATATGACATAAGTATCTGCATCCTCAATGTCCTATCCACCACCACAGATAGTACTCCACAGCTTCAAACTCATTAATATCTGTTTGCATTTTTTGTTAATGTGCAATATAATTAGCAGTCATTTTTGCCTTTTCTTCTTATTTTTCTTTTGAATAAAAAAAAGCAAATTCATTTAAGTACGAAGAAATGAACATACAATGTGAAGGATAAGAAATCCTCTTAACCTAAGCAGAACATACTTGAAAGCAGCAAATGAAAGAAACTAAAACAATGACACCCTCCAAGTTATTCAAAAATAATCAAGAAATCCCTCAAAGCAAACAACAAGAAAAGCATTCAGTCACATGGCAAACTAAAGTGAAGAAAATGAATTTCAATACATGGACATTCCTTTCCATCCAAATACTCCATAATATCATTAAAAATTTAGTATCCTTTATACTGTCAAACCCCATCCATTTTAACCAACAAATGTCTACAAAGTATCTGAACATACTCAATTCTCCATGGGCAAATTTCAAATGACGCATGAAAAAACAATTGGGAGACACAGGATTTTTTTTTTTTATTATTATTAATAAGTGACAAATAAAGTGAGAACAGAATCATGCATTACAAGTCTTTATTGATGGTGAACCTTTTCTGTTTTTATTTATATTATACTCAATTTTGCAATGCAACAAGGTGAAGTACCAATCAGCCTAATGGCCTAAAAACCAAGTCCCTTCACCTATTCCATGTCAAATACGAGTTTAACAACCATGATACAGTATGTAATACTACAGTACTTTCATATTCATAATTCCTCCTCCAGGCCAAGAGTTCATTGCTTCTTTTTTTTTTCTTTGAAAAGCTTCTCATATGGTACATTGAAACCCTTTTAGAATCTACTGCATTAAATTAAGACTTCAAAAAATTTGATTATCTGCATAACCTGTTATCAGTTGGTTCATATAAAGTGTAAATACTTGTTTTACAGTGTGCAATTTACAGCTTTCTCCACTGTGACAATCGTGCATTATTCCCACCAATATTTGATAACTTTAAAAGAATAGCAATAATTTATTTCTGATGAATAAAAAATAAAAATAATCCCACCAAAAAGAAAAATAGCATATCAGCACAGCTTGCAAATTATCAGACAATGAAATGAAAAGAAAGTGTCACTCACAGCAATCGTGCAAGCAATGTATCCTGGTTTCTCTCGGGGATCTATCCTTGCACATAGTAGAATAAATAGTCCAACATACCAGGGGATAGCACCAAGAAAAAAACCAATTATAAACCTTCAAAAAAAAAAAACAACTCTTTACCGTTAATAAATATCCAAAATCATAAATGAAAGGTCTAAATTTTAAAAAAAAAAATTAAAAACAAAAAAAACACCCTTAAACAGATTCCTTCATACTAAAAGCATCTGATAATCAACACTAAAAGCTTAAAACAAAACTCTAGTTATCAAAAGTGCCATAAAAATGTTCATTACAAAGGACTCGAAAACGATCCTGTGAGATCCTACAGGCATAAACCATATAGAAATATTTTTTTATTTTTTTATAAGGATTCAATTGGCCCAAACATTTACACGAATGAAAATTTTATAACAAGAACATAGCATCCATATATTTGCTGCTTATTTGAAATGAAAATAACTTACAAGAACCAACCAACACCAATACCACAGCAAGGAAGGCGACGTTCTCTTACAGGTCTTCCTTCAGCAACAGCATAACCTGAAAACAGCAAATTAAATCAAAATAATTTCCCACTATTGCTTAATGATTACAATAATAGATTGCTAATTAAAATTTAAGCTAATGAAAAAAAAAGTCCAAAAAAAAAAAAGGAATTTGGAAAAACCCTTTTAGCCCATTTTTCAAAAAAGGAGGAAAAACATCAAAAAAGGCCAATTATTCGTCTACAAATCAAATTAAGCAAATATATTACATAAATTCATATAACTACAAACATGGGTTTACCTGGAACTGTTTGGTAGCCGTGAGCATAATACTGAGGAGGGTGAGGCGGTGGAGGGGCCGAGGGCTCGGTAGCTCCGGGCGGAGGAACAGGTTGAGGAAAGCCAATAACAGGTTGTTGAGGAGGAGGATAATTAGCTACGCCTTGAAACGTACCGTACTGGTGCTGGTGATCTACGACCACTCCTCTGCTGTGGCCTTTCTCTTCTTCGCTCATTATTCCTGTTTTTTTTTTTTCTTTTTTTTCTTTTTGAACAGCTACTGATTATAATTTTGATCTAAGTAGCAGCGAATAGCGATGGTTTTTTTATATTTATTCAGAGAATTCGAGAAATTTTGTGAATTTTGTGAAATTTATATTATTGAATTTTGTGATAATACAATATTTTGACTTTTGAGGCGCATGCACATGGGATGGGTTGCCATTTGACTCAAATAATTAAGACGGTGGTTCGCAAGATAATGGTGGTGTTGCATTGTATTTTTTTATTGGTCAATAATTTCAATTTTTAAGTTTCTTTTTTTATTCAAATAAAAGCTTTATTAATCATCTTGAAATATACAAAGTTAAAAGAGTTCTAACAAAAGGAGAGCTGATCTATCATTCTTTCGCTGCAAATATTGTTTTGTTGCGGTGAAGGATAGATCTTCAAGTTTCTCAGTACTTTTCTCTTCCGATGAGCTCACCAACTGTGTTCTTGGTGGTGCCTCGTCAATCGCCGGTACTGAAAGGGTGGTCGATGATGAAGAATGTGGCTTCTAGCAGGTGGTTTGGCACCAAGGACATTAGTGGAATAGGATTTATTTTTCAAGTCTCTGACCTGATATTTATTTGGGCTTCTAGCCCAAGTCATGTAAATTCAATTTTGGGTAGTTTATTGTCTTATCCTCTATGGGCTTTTCCTATTGGGCCTTAATTATTGTACTGGACTTGGGTTTCTACCCTTATTAATGGCTAAGCATAATTTCTTTGGGGAAAAAAAAAGAGTTCTAACAAAAGCAAGAGCCTCTTGCCAATGAACGATACTGGCATAAGAACGAGCCACTTGAGCAAACACATGGGCGACCATATTCGCTTGTCTCCTTATAAAAGAAACAGTTGTGAGACATCACCCGAGTACCAGTCCGATCTGCTAAAGGAATCAAAAATATTTTTCATGAGAAACTCCACGCATCTAGAACCTGCTATGAGTTCTGAAAAATTAGAATTTGTATTTTCGCTCTATGTGACAGAGAGTTGCCACTTTAATTTTATTTATTTTAATTAGGAAAATTAAAGGAAAACTCAAATGAAATGACTCTAAATTATTCATTTTATCCCAATGGAAAATCACTAATCCACGAGTGACCAAAATGAGTTCGGAGATCAGGTTTTGGTAATAAACAATAAATTTCTTAAGTTTGGCTTAGGTACAAAATAACTTTATATATGCATGAATAGGAATAAAAAATGATGAATGGACAATTGTAAATGATAGAAACATTATATGAATGATAGTTATAGAGATGAATCAAAAGCAAAAATAAGAAAGAAGAATCCTTCCTCTAGCTTTTATAGGTACTAGGGAAAGCATATATTCCTCAATTAATAAAGGATAAAGAACATATATAAAGCAGTAAAATAATAGAAAGGGAAAATATTATTTAAAATATTTTAGAGTTGATGCCTTAAAAATTGGCATGTCTGCGTATCCCTTTGAATGAGAATCGAACCTCACGCAGTTCTTCCTTCTTGCGATTGCAGTGAGGGCTCTGGTTTTTTTGTCCAATGGCTGGGTATTTGTTTTTTTAGTTCTATTGATTAGGGTGATGCTGGAGTAGTGGGTTTGATACTTTAGATAGGGTAGAGTCGTACTGTGGCTGAGACTGTTTTGGCTTGAGGTTGTTTGGCAAGTTGAGAGAGAGTGTCGGGCTGCTTTATTGAGTGACATTGATGATGACACTATAAAAGAAGGGGAGACTATTAGAAGAGAGACATAGAGAGTGACTTGACCTTCGGAGAAAACTCCAGGAGCTACTGGGGTTCGACACTACAGTCTATACTGGTGATTGAGACTGTAGTGGGAGTGACAGAGAAGATTATGACTACAGTGAGGAGACAGGATGACACTACAATGGTGGTTCAGAGGAGGGTTTCAGCTGCAGCAGTAGGGACTATTCCCAAAGCTACTACTATACAGAGGAGGATTTCTGGGAGTAGTTTTGGAGCTACTGACATTCTGGGTAGGCTTTTTTGGTATGACTGTGGGGAGTAGTTTTGGTTCTGATAGTACTTCTACTGCTGCAGCGGAGGGAGCTACAGAGACTAGGAGGATGAGTGTGACCATTGAGGAGATTATAGTGGACTCTGATTCTGACAAAAGCATGAAGGATGTGCACCCTATAAGGAGGAGGAGGATTGACTAGACTATGACTTCAGACATGATGATAACATTTATTTTTGTCTTGTACTTACTTAGGATTTGTCGCGAGTTTCCTATGTTTGCATACGCCTGTAAGCTGATATGACCACACGATACATGATAAGCTATAGATGATATTTGGACTGACTATCCTTTTTATCAGGGTGATGGGTTTTATTCTGTAAAAATCTGATCACCATTGTATAAGACATCATTTATTTTTGCTCTAACTTCTGCCCGAGTCGCCCTCTCGGGTTTTCAACTCGACGAGCTTGCTTTAATTTTTGTCTAAGCCGCCCTTTCAGGTTTTTAACTTAGCGAGCATTTTCTTTTATTATTATTTTTTTGTTTTGGCAAAAGAACCAAATGAATGATGCATTTAGGCACAGAGGAAATGAGAATGAGATGTTTTATCATGAGAAGCAAAAATGCATTATACTATGATTTGGACAGCACTCGAGTCGGGCTGCCTACGTATCCCTTACATCATGTAATACCCCGAACATTCATGTATTAACTTCTAATTAATGATTTGAATGAGTTACAAGTATAGTTGCATGTGTACTGAGGATAATTAAAGTGTTTGAGCAAGTTAAAAGAGGAGAAAATTGAGAAAAAGGGGTTGAACGCACGTTCAAGAGTCTTCTGTGTGAATAGTGAATTTCAGGACATTGGGGATGAACGCTCGTTCAACATGATGAACGCGCGTTCAACTATGGTGAACGCTCGTTCACAAGCTCTCTGTGTGAACAGTGGAGTTTTTGTGATTTTAGCCTGAATGCACGTTCATGCATGATGAACGCTCGTTCATCATGATGAACGCGCGTTCAAGATAATTGAACGCTCGTTCAAATGT
>CATKHJ010234373.1:0-40627 GCA_949750685.1 Vernicia montana
TTAATTAGATATAATCAAATTAATTAATTTGGATTGGGCTTCAATTTGGGCTTAATGGTTTTGGGCATATAATTCTAAATAGATTGGACTGAAAAATATCTGGTGCAAACAGTGTCTAATAAAAAAATTTAATAATTTTTAGTAATAACAGTTATCAAACAGATTGATTATATTTAGCGTTTAAAAAATTCAGTATTTATTATATTCAGTACTTAAAATTCAGCACTTAATTTTTCAGAGCTTAATTTTCAGTTTTACCAAATATCACCTTATGTGGTGTTTAATAACACCATTCAGCACTTAAAATTAAATTTTTAGTACTAAATTATTTTAAGTTGTTTGGTAAAATATGTCTTAAAAGTTTCAATTAAACTAAAAATCACTTAAAATAATAAGTCAAAATATTGTATTTAAAATATGAATTAAATATAATAAGTGATTATATTTTTACAATTTAAAAATTATATCACTTATTTTATTGAGACTTAAAATTCAATTTTACTAAATATCATCTTAAACTCTTACAAATTAATTAGTTTATATAAATTTTATATCAAGGTAATGTTTGGCGTAAGGAAATACCAAATGTTTCCTGGAAATCTTTATTCTAAGTTTTAATAATTTATACTACTATTATATATATATATATATATATATATATATATATATATATATATATATATATATATATATAAGTCAGATAAATTTTTTGAAATATTCAAAAATGACATAATTTTTAATATAAATGACAGAAAAAAAAAACATCATTATTCTTAAGTTGATTGGATTAAAATTTCCTATAAATTTTTTTAAATCTATCAATATTACTTTATAAATATTCCTACAAGTATCATTATAAATATGTGTATTTAGACCATTTTTAATATTTAACTTTAATTATATACAATCTTTTACTTTTTTGTTATAAGTTTATTTTATATTTTCAATTCATTTGCTATTATGCTATTTTTTAAATTTTATTTTTTAATTAAAAATCTTAAATATCTTTAAAAACATTGCACTTTCTGAAAAAATCACAAATAATTTAAACACTTTCAACGTATCATTGTTGAAATACTTGTGTCATTATCATTCATTTCAATATTAATACATCTAAAAATAAACAAATATATTTAATTAAAGGTATGTGTTCTACATATATATTGAAATGTTATCATTGACTATCATTACTTTCTATGTTTTCAACTAATTTCTAATAAAATTTATTTATTTTTTTCAAATAATAAAGTATAATTATTTTTTACAATATCATGCCTTAATAATATTGAATTTTACTTTTATGTTTTCTTTGAAGGTGAGAACGAATCAAGGGAAGTAAATATGGTGAAATATTAATATTTTTAGAAGTACAAAAGGCAGCAATTCTTGAATTAATTGTTTTATCACCTGCAGCCTTTTATGAATACAAAGTTTTAAAAGAGAATATAATAAAAACAATTAAATTTTTTTTAATTAGACTGAAGAAATAAATTTAATTTAATATAATGTATAAAAATTAACTAATAGTTTTACGGCTAAAAATAAATATTATTTTTTTCTTAAAAAAAAATAATAAATTGACTAGCAAGTGAAGTTCTAAAGAGATGCGCTTGACCTAACTCTACTGGCAAGAAAATGACAAATAATGCTACAATGGCAATGAAATGAAGTAGGAAATTTCCAAGCGAGTGTTTTACATGGAAGGCATAAGTGTAAGATCCTCAATGGATTTTTATGCAGAAAGGCGAAATTTCCTAGAAACAATCTGTTCCTTTGCTTAATGAAATTTTCAAAAACATTGTAGTTATAAATATTTATAGAGATTTTAGTTAATTTTTTAATATGCTAACTATTTTCTTTTATTTATAAAGAAAAGAAAAGAGACTTGAATTTAAAATTTTATCAAGTTGAGATATATATATATGTTAAGCCTGTGAGTGTATAAAAATCTTATATCACATTCTTAATTATACAAAATGTATGAAAAAAAAAATCCTTCGTTAATTATCATATAAAAATATGTGATTGAGAACTAAACTCTTATAATACCCATTTTACTGAAATAAAACAAAATTTAAATTTAAAAAATTTATTAATACAAATTGAAGTATATATGAAACACTCACAAGATAATTTCGAAGTGTATTTTTTAACTCGCTTGGAGAGGAGATTTAGTCTTATTAAACACAAGAATTGGCCCTTATCGAATATAAAAAGAAAAAAAAAAATTGTATATGGTGATAGTGTTATTTAAAATAAAGTTCAATAATCATATATATATAATGAAATTTAGTCATTTAAAAACATAGTTATTTATATAAGAAAATGGTTAATCTACTGAGATGGGATGCTTCCTTTGAAGATATGGACCCCTATTCATTGATTTGGCAACAACTCTTTAGATCTTGGAAACAATCGCTATCCAGTTATCCTCTACACTTAAAAGCGAAAGAGTCCAAAGAAATTGCAGAAATATATAACAAACAAGTGTATATATTTATAAATCCTTTTTGAACTATATCTATAATATGGCCAAAACAGTACTAGTGAGAAAAAAAAAAAAAAAAAAAAAAAAAACAGAATTTGGAGTTGTAAAGTGGAAATTTGAAGCCGAAGTAACTGAATTAATTGGCAGAGGAGAGGGTAGGCAATGATATTAAGAATGGGCATGAAAATATGCAATAATCTTCTGCAAATAACTTTTTTCTAGTTGAAAGAAGCAGGAGAGGCACTGCCTTTTATTAGAAGATCATATGGCTCCTAAATTTTCAAGATAGATGAATGGATAAATATTAAGAAAAGGGTCACTATTAGTTTTGGAAAAAGGTGTTATTTTTTGTGGGCTTAACTTTTTTTTTTTTTAAAAAAAAAAAAAATTAGAGGCTGCCATTGGTGTTCGAATTTGCGATTATAATTTTAATATTACTGAGCCTAAGCTTATTATTGTCAGTGATAATACTAATTCTTGTATAATGTTAAGGAATTGCATTTCTGTTATTATGCATGTGAAGTTTCTCTTGTGAAGCCTAATCCTCATAATTCTGTAAGTTTTCATATTTATAGTAGCTTATTAATTATGATTTCTAGTCTTGGATATTCAATTTCTGTTCTTTTTCTTAATGTCTAACAGAACTTTCTTGCTATTATGCAGAGAAAATGGATAATAGTAAAGAAAGGCACCTTCTCTTAGGCAGTTTTAGAGGAGATGTTATTATTGATATTGAAGAAACAAGTAATAAATCCACTTGCCTTAGTTTGTTTAGCAGAAAAATCAAGAAATCTTTGAATGAGTTTCAAGATTTTGTCGAGAAAGCAAAGGAAATGGGTCGGTCTGATCCTAGAAAAATCATATTTGCAATCAAAATGGGACTGGCACTGGCAATTGTATCATTGCTTATATTTTGGAAAGGACTCTATGATATTTCTCAGTACTCTATTTGGGCAATACTAACAGTCATTGTTATGTTTGAATATAGCATAGGTATAATTAATTACTATCAAGAAAGTTAAATTTTTGCTTCCAATTTGTTTTCTTGATTAGCATGTTGTGTTTTGTATTAACCTTTAATTATATGCAGGAGCAACTTTTATAAAAGGATTTAATAGGCTACTAGGTACATTATGTGCTGGAATTCTTGCCTTTTGCTGTGCTGAACTATCTGTTTTGGTTGGTAAATGGGAGGAAGTTATAATTGTTATCAGTATTTTTGTTATAGGTTTGTATCTTTACTAATTTCTCTGGTATATAATAGTTAGGCAAGTTTTTTGGTTTCTAAATACTCTCTCTCTCTTTGTGATAATTAGGATTTTTCGCTTCTTATCTGAAACTGTATCCGACAATGAAGCCTTACGAATATGGATTTCGAGTATTCATATTGACATATTGTATCCTTATGGTAGCTGGCAACAGGACTAGAGAATACACTGAAGCAGTTGTCACTAGATTGGTACTAATTGCAGTTGGTGCTAGTGTTTGTTTAGCTGTAAATGTGTGTATATACCCTATCTGGGCTGGTGATGCTTTGCATAGTTTGGTGGTGAAAAATTTCAAGGATGTGGCTAATTCATTAGAAGGTTAGCTTCATTTACTCTGCTATATATAAAACAATTACATGTAATTGGATCAGTAGTTTAATGGTCGAGCGCCTGCCTTTAATGCAAATGTCAGGAATTCAAATCCTGGCAGGACAGATACATATTATTGATTCATTTCTGCATAATTTCTGATATTTTTCTTCAGGTTGTGTTAATGGGTACTTGAAATGTGTCGAATATGAGAGAATTCCCTCAAGAATCCTCACTTTCCAAGCTTATGATGATCCACTTTACAATGGCTACAGATCAGTGGTGCAGTCTACAGGCAAAGAAGATAATCTGGTAATTCTTATACTAGAATAGTGTTGCTTCTTGCTTACCAAATGTACTAATACTGTTTAACTTGAATGTTCTTCAATTCTGCAGTTAGGATTTGCTATCTGGGAACCACCTCATGGCCGTTTCAAAATGTTTAATTATCCTTGGAAAAACTACGTAGAAGTATGTGGTGCATTGAGGCATTGCGCGTTTATGGTCATGGCACTTCATGGATGCATTCTCTCAGAAATACAGGTGACTGTTGATTAGATTTTGAATATTATTTTTCATTTCTCATAAATGAATATTATTAGAAAGTTACAATTTTTGTATGCAGGCCCCAGCAGAAAGGCGGCAAGTCTTTCACAATGAGCTCCAGAGAGTTGGAGTAGAAGCTGCTAAGGTTTTGCACGAACTTGGGAGCAAAGTAGACAGAATGGAAAAATTAGGCCCTGATGGAGATATACTAAAAGAGGTACATGAAGCGGCAGAGCAATTGCAAAGAAAGATAGATGAAAGGTCATACCTCTTAATCAAATCTGACAGTTGGGAAATTGCAAGCGCTGTGGAATTGCAAGACTCTCAAAATATTTTGAATGAAAATATTCAATTGGGATTCAAGTCCTTGAGTGAAAATGTACTTGACTTGAGGTCATTTTCTGTTTGGACACCTTCCTCACACTCAACAGACTCATCAGATAACTTGTTCAGGAAACAAGCACTATGGCCTTCGCGTCTTTCTCTTGATGCTGACACAGGCGTTAAAGAAGATGAATGTAGAACATATGAGAGTGCAAGTGCCTTATCATTAGCAACATTTGCTTCCCTTTTAATTGAGTGTGTTGCAAGGCTTCAAAGTCTTGTTGACGCATTCGAAGAACTAAGTGAGAAAGCAGAGTTTGTAGAGCCTATTATAAACTCTGCAATTGTTAAAAAGAAGGCTAGATCTTGTGAGTGTCTGTTTAGATGCTTTAGATCCTCAAACTGAGATATCAATTTTACTTGTATCTTCTGTCAATTAATTAGCAAAAAATCATAAACCCTTTATATGTAATATTATTAGCTCACTTGTTATGAGACAAACAATCGACTACTGAATTACTAGTCCAACGACGAGTTTGACTTTATTACTTTGGAGGTGATTAATAGGACTATTAATGAGGCTGGTATGAAAGTTAGAAACTATACATATTCAAGATTACAAATCCATTTCAGGATTGACTGTCAAAAAGAAAGATAAAAGAAAAAAATAGGTGCAGAGAACAAGGCGTGTAAAGTAAAGGAAAATTTGTTAAATGCTTATCTTCTGACCCTCTCTAATAAAGCTCGTGATTGAGTTAAATGTTTTTCTACTGCTCACGCTAAAAGTTTTCTTGGCTAGACCTGTATTGCCTACTCAGTCACAGGGCTCACTGCGTTTCTTCATGACTAAAAGCACTTCATGCAAAGAGTAGTGTCAGTGTGTGTATAGTCAATGACGGAGCTATAGGGGGCCGAGAGGAGCCAAGTGCCCCCTAACCTCCAAAATACAAAAATTTTTAGTTGTAAAATTATAAAAATTTGATTATATATTATACCTGGCCCCCTTTATTTTAAGTGAATTTTTTTTTAAATATATAGAAGTTAATTATATATACCACATTGATGTAAATTATAGTTTAAAAAATTTGATCCCATCACCTTGACTTAATTATATATACCACCTTAATGTAAATCATGGTTTAAGAAATTTGACCCGTCATTATGTATAGTCCAACTGATTTAATTTTCGTAATTAATGATTAATCTGTGAGGATTTATGTGAAACACCATACCTGCGTGACAACAACTAATGGCTACGTCCTTTGCAGGAACAAGTAAGCTTCACGGAGGATTCGAAAAAGATGAATTAATATGATAAAAACTGAAGAAAGGATTTGGTTTTTTTTTTTTTTTTTTTAAGTGTTAGTAAAGAGAAGAATCCTATTTCAGTACATAATATAAGAAAAAAGTTGAGATTGATATTCCTATTAATAATCATATGTCTAGATTGTAAGAAATAATGATATGAAAAGGTTATTCTTTGCTTACAATAATTGAATACAATCGTAAACTCTTATATACAAAGTTTGTAGTTATAAATGGTAAGAGATAAACTTACAAATGAAAAAGGTATTTTGTTACAACAGATAAAATAATGTTGGAAAATCTGAATCTTTTCAATCCAATTTCCTTCAAATCACAATTATGCAAAAATAATAAAAGAAATAATGGAAGAACAATAACACAAGAAATTTACGTGGAAACTCCTAAAATAGGAGAAAAAACCACGGTGTTGTGAAAGACAACCAGAGAAAAATATTTACTATGTGAAAATTGTTACAACTATATATACTCACAATATCTTTCTCACACCCAAAAATTTCAAATACATCCCAAGAGAATTTTTCTCAAACTATTTGAAACTCTTTAAATATAAGGAATTTTTCTTCTTCTTGTGTTATATTAACAAAGGAAATATTGAAGCCTTTTATAAGCCCTCCCATTTGGTGTTGTCATGTTGCCAAATTAAGTAAACAATTTGACAATTTCTTCTTGCTAAATTAATTAAACAATTTGGCAATTTCTTCTTGCAAAATTAAGTAAACAATTTGGCAACTTCTTCTTTCAAGTCACTATTTTTGACTTCTTTTATTTTTAATTATTTATTCTTAACAATCTTCACCATGATTAAAAAAATAAAAGTCATCTAATACAAAATATTGTCTGCTACCGACAACCATAATTCTTCGATAATTATCATACTCTACCATAATGAGTATATCCACTTAGAATTAATTTACCAATTCTAAGAATTTTACTGGCTCATGTTGAAAATAACCTACTAATAAAATATGGTGTTAACTTTAATGTTGACTTTTTTGGAAGTTCATTAGATATCGACATTAATTCCACCACACACCATAAACTGTCAACCAATAATGTGCAAATTTGTGGACAGCTACCAACAACATATCATCTTCCATGACATTTCAATAAGGTAGCATCATGCTATGAGGATACACATCTTCTTACAGGAACTCATCATTATCTCCTCTTTCAGAGGTGATAATATTAGTAGCAACTGGCCGAACTACCTCCACCTTTTTTGCATTCTTTCTTTGTGTGTCTAGTTTGACCACAACCCTAGTAAAAAATCTTTTTCTTTCCAAAACTATTATTTCTCCTAGAAAAATTATTTACCGCTAGTGCTGAATTTTCAGGAGATCTACTGTCATCATCTTTCAACCTTCTTTCCTTGAAAATTAATTTACTGATAACTTCTAAGAAAACCAAATGCTTACCCTCATGCTGCAAAATTGGCTGCATGTATTTGAAGGCAGAAGAGACCAGATGAGCCGTAAAGCTTTGTCCTCATCATCAATTGTAACTCCAATGGACTCAAACTCAGAAACGGTCCCATTAATAACACTCAGGTGATATGAGATTCTCGTACTTTCATTTATTTGCAATTTGTGAAATTGCTCTTTCAAATATAATCTATTTGAAATATCCTTAGTCTTGTACAATTCTTCCAACTTTTCCCAAAACTCTTTTGTTGTAGACAAGTCAACCACATTAGCTAAGATATTTTTAGCTAGACATAGTCATATTTGAATAGCAGCTGTTGCGAAAAATCTACAAGTGTACAGATCGTAGGCAAGTAATAGTGTGTGAGTAGAGTGTCGATTCCACAGGGAATGTATTGTCAAGTACCAAAATTATAATTACTTTATTATTTAGAATATCAATTTAGTTGAGATAAATAATAAAATAAAAACAAATATTAAAAGATAAATTTAATATATGAAAAATACCTAGGATTTGGATTTCATCAATTGATTACCTATGACTTTTCTATATTTTATAGATTGGTTTAATTTCATTGGAATTAATGATTAGATTTCCCTAAATTATATGATGTTCTCTCTCAAAACATAACACAAGTATTTATATTAACCTTATGTCTACTCTCGTGATCATAAGCAATTAACATAAACCCATTAAGTTTTATGGAAATCATTTAATTAATCACAAAGGAGTGTTCTTATCTCTAAGCAACACATTCCCTAAGTCTAATATCTCAATGAACTAATATTATGCTTTCACTCTCGCTACTTCACATAATATCATTAAACATGTAAATAGTGATCAATTATTTACAAGCAATAAATTCTAAGATAAAAGATTAATTCCAATAATCAAAACCAAATCAATTAAATAAATATAGTCATAGGCAAATCAAAAGATTACATCTAAATCCTAGAGAAGAAATTTAGCTACTCATAATTAAGAAGAAAGAAACAATTAAATTAACGATTAATCTAATAGAAAACATAATAACAACTTATTATTAAATTGAAGAATAAAAGTTTAGAAAGAACTCTTTTTGGGATACAATCTTTAGTGTAGATGAGCTGCAAAACTTCTCTTCTTCAACAAAATAAAAAGAAATGAAACTAAGAAAATATAAATCTATCTAATTGATTGAATGATGAAGGATTGAATTAATGATTTGAAGGGGAAGTGGTAATGCCTATTTATGGGAAATCTCCATCTTCTTTTTCCATCATCTTGCATCATTGCTTACATCATTATTATTATTACATCATTGCTTGCATCATTGTTATCATGACATCATTGCTTTCATTGCTTGCATCATTG
Source organism: Vernicia montana (assembly GCA_949750685.1). Lineage (NCBI taxonomy): Eukaryota > Viridiplantae > Streptophyta > Magnoliopsida > Malpighiales > Euphorbiaceae > Vernicia > Vernicia montana. The sequence continues at coordinate 9,037 of CATKHJ010234373.1, forward strand.
TTATCATGACATCATTGTCTGCATCATTAATATGATGACATCATTGTCTGCATCATTAATGTCATTTTGATCTGCAAAATAAAATAAAATAAAATAAAATACTAAAAATATTTTATAATTTATTTATAAATTGTTAGAACTATTTATTCTTCAAAATAGGTAATAATATTATTAAATTCTCAAGAACTGGACCAAAATTTGAGTTTAAACAGGTAAAATAACTTTAAGAAAATAGAGTTATCATGCCTCACAAGGAGGTCTTATTGTCTTGTGGACTTTTGCCCTAGAGTTCACTAGGTTTTTATTGTGCTTAGACGAATCTAGGTCTTGGTGCCTCCTAGTCTTTCACATGGAGTTCACTAGGTCTTTATACCTCACCCAAAGGTCTTAGTGCTTCGCAGTCTTTTGCCCTGAGTTCACTAAATCTTTATGGCGCCTAGACGAATCTAAATCTTGGTGCCTAGCTAGAGTTAGGTCTTGATTTTCACAAAAAATAATGCCTTCATAGAGAATCCTTTTTGATGAGATTTTGTGAGATTTTCTAGCTTCTGGACCCTCATCTCAGAAGATGAGGGCTTGATTATATTGAACCTATGTTGCCAGTGGCACATTGGTGACATCTGGAGTTAGAATGTTCTAGGGCCTTGCTTCTTTGATCTTGGCAAGGGTTCCTTGCCTCCATGTATTTAGACCTTTTCCCCTTAGTACTCTAGTGTTGATATGAATGTAGTACCTAAGGGTTGTGGTTAAAAGGTTAAGATATAGATTGAATCTACCTCTTGGTAGTTAAGAATGTTAGTTTTATATATAAGATTTCAAGTCATTTGATGGAGTTGGTGAATAGGTGAGAGCATAGTGGAGATGTTGGGATCACTTTACTGTTGTGAGGTCAGACAACCACCTTATGTGTCGGACGCTACAATCATGCAACGCCTGAGAGGCTCTGTCTTGAGTAAGTTTTTATTTGTTACTAGAATGGACAGAGGGATCTGGATGAGCAAGTCCAATTGGAGTCAGGCAATACGAGGTGGCATTCTTTTGGTGCATGCAAGGATCTTTGCTTAGATATCAGGCAAGGTGAGGTACTCTTGGGAGCCTCGCCTCGCTGTCGAGCTGTTTTTGAGCTCTTTTGCATCTCAACTCATATTGAGCCTCTAGCTCCACGAATAGGCCTATAGGTTAGTGGGTGATATCCTCAGTGGGCTTCTATTTCTTTTTGGCCCAATTAGACTTTCATATTTGTCCTCTTCAGTTACTTACCATTTGATTTTAAAAGGTTAATATTAAATTTTCTTTATTTTTAATGTAAAATCTACTATTTATAATAATAATATTTACTTTGTAAATAGAGTTTAAATTATTAATAAATTTTTAATTCAGTAGTACTAAAGTTTATTTATACTTAAATTTCAAGTTTAAATTTTAATCGGAGTTAAATTTAAAAAAAAAATAGAGGTTCCAATATAATAATTTTGACTCTTTAAAAAATTTCTAATTACAAATAATTGAATATATATATATATATATGTCAAAAATTTATTTTATTATATTCCATTCTTTAAAAAGTTATTTTCTTTTGTTGTATATAAATTGGATTCAATTATAAGAAAGTTCTTTTATTAAAATAAACAATTTTTCTTTGGGAAATTGTAGAAGGATCTCAATCCATCGTCAAGCATAGAAGAAGCATATAGAAAAGCATCTATACGGACTTTATATCTCTAATTCAAAGTATATATATATATATATATATATATATATTTGCATAAATGAAGTTAAAAAAAAAAAAAAGGAAAAGCAAAGAAAAGAAAAGAACACAATACATAATAATAAACACACTCACACACACCCAATGGGCAGTGGACTGGTGAGGTAGTAGAAGCCAGCTATTTTGGCTCTCAAGATATGGACTTCACACCAACCTCTATTACTCCCCTCTTCTCTTACCCCCAACCCCACTCCATATAATCCACCATTGTATTATATATAAATCCCACATCTTCTACACTTTGCACTATCTTCTTTATATATATATATATATATATACACACAACAATTTACCTACAGACTTCAATTTCTTCATAAAAATCTTCACATTCTATCTTAGCCAAAGAAGAAAAAAAAAATTCTTCTCCAACCCCTCACTTCTACAAATGAAAACACCCCATTATGGAAGGCTCGGGCCGGCTGAGCCCGGTGGATCGTCTCGGCCGGAAGATCAATCAGAATATGCCACATCACATACTTCTTGCCGAAAAAAGAAGGTAATTCTACTTTCCCTTCTTTCCCTTGCCTTAATCGTAGCCTCCGCTGTCTCCGCCACGCTACTAATTGGGTTAAGAACCCGGGCTTCGGGACATTCTGGCCCGACTCTGGCCCGGAAGCCTACAAAGGCAATCTCTAAAGCTTGTAGTAAAACTCGGTTCCCAACTCTCTGTGTTAGCTCGTTACTTGACTTCCCTGGTTCCTTGACTGCCTCTGAAAAAGACCTCGTCCACATTTCCTTCAATATGACACTACAACACTTTAGCAAAGCTCTGTATCTCTCATCGGAGATCTCTTATCTCCAGATGGATACACGTGTACGGTCAGCTTATGAGGATTGCCTTGAGCTACTTGATGATTCTGTCGACGCGCTTTCACGTTCTCTCTCCACCGTTGCGCCGCCATTGGACGGTAGCAGCGGACAAATACAATCGGCAGGCGGGTCCACTGAAGACGTGGTGACTTGGCTCAGCGCCGCGCTGACTAATCAGGACACGTGTACGGAGGGATTTGAAGACTTGAATGGAGCGGTGAAGGACCAGATGACCGTTAAATTGAAGGATTTGTCTGAGTTAGTCAGTAACTGCTTGGCGATTTTTTCAGCGAGTGACAACGACGATTTTTCGGGTGTTCCGATACAGAACCGGCGTAGATTAATGGATGCCGAAATATCACGAGAAAATACCGATGAATTACCGAGTTGGCTGGGGAGAAGAGAAAGAAAACTGTTGGCCTTACCGGTGTCAGCGATACAAGCCGATATAATCGTTTCGCATGATGGGAACGGTACGTACAAGACGATCACGGAGGCGATTAAAAAGGCTCCTGAGTATAGTAATCGGCGAACTATAATCTATGTGAGGGCAGGAAGGTAAAGTCATAATCATATATGCCAAAAGGATTTTTTTTTTTTTTTAAAAAAGAGTTTGAGAAGTTACAACTTTTTGTTTAACTTTTTTTTACTAAATTGGCATAAATACCCCTACCAGAAGTGGAAAACTAGAAAGTACTTTTCCAAGTCCTCCACTTTTGTGATTGCTTTAATTGACTTCTTTATCGCAATCATGCAACATACAAATGATGTGAATGAATACTGTTCACGTGAGATGGTTAAAAAAAAAATAAATCTGATTTTCGTAAATTAAAATCTAGTAAATTTCAACTTATTATATTATTAGAGGGTATATATATTTATCCTTAGATTGTACTCATCAGAATAACTTCTAAAATTATATTATAAAAATTTTAATCGAATAACTTCTAAGTTGATTTAAGCATTTGTTAATTTAGGAAGAAATGAATGTTGGTGATCTATGTAAAATTTGCAGGTATGAAGAGAAAATATTGAAAGTGGGAAGGAAAAAGAGAAATTTGATGTTTATTGGAGATGGGAAGGGCAAAACGGTAATTACAGGTGGAAAAAGCATTTTCGATAACATGACGACATTCCACACTGCTACCTTTGGTAATAAATCTCTTTTACCTTTTTTTTTTATTCTTTGTTCAGTTAATTTCCTTTTCTTATCATTCTCTCTCTCTCTTTTTTTTTTTTCCCTAAAACAAAACAATTTCTTATCATTTTTCAACTTTAAATACTGTGGGCCATATCATTGCCTTTGCATGAAACTATACTGTTCGTAATTGCACGTGGCCTGCCATACTCTTTTTTTTTTTTTTTCTTGGAAAAAAATAATAATTACATAGACAAGTTGTGGCCTGCCTTACTAGACTAGATTCCTTTTATCTATTTTACCAAATTTCTTGTCTAGTTATTTGAATTTTCCTTTCAAAAAACAAAAAATTGAAGAACAATTTTTATATAAGAAGTAATCCATTGGAATGATTTTTAAGCAATGTTATATTTTTTTTAATTTAAACTTTGCATGTGTTGCATGTATAATAAATTTGTATGGAACCCAATACATGTATTATACAATATTATACAATATAAGGTATGATATAGATTAAAGAATAGGACCACTTTTTTTAGCTAAGTACAATATTATTTAAATGAATTTTAATTTAATAATTCTGAAATTATTTTTAAAATTATAAAATTTTAATCAAAATTTAATTAATTAATTTAATATTTATTTCATAATAGAGATATTGAAAATTTTATTTTTCTTTTGATAAATTTGATTCCAGTTAAGGTTGGAACTCCCACTAACTTTTTTTTGCTAAAAAACTCCCACTAACTTCAAAGGCTATTAGTTGAGAATATGTGGATACTTAGCGTAGCATTAAACCTTAGTTGTCAAAAGATACGAGTGAAATCACTTTATGGCCTTCCAGAAGACAATAAAATGTTCTCATTCTCTGCGTAAATTAGAAAGAAGACTATGAACTCTTTGTTTCAAATATTATTGGCTAATATTGTTCCAAATTCAATTGATGGCTACATTTTAAAGTAAGAAGAGAATCACATTATTGGAGGTGGGTCTTGCCCATCACATGACTAATAGCTTAGCTGTAGCTGTATTCTTGGCAGTAATCAACATTGCATTGCTTAGTCATCAGATCAAGACCATTGAAAGCTACTAATCATACACCTTCACTCTTTGGCTTCTTCTTTATGCCTTTTCTTATATATATATATATATATATATATATATATCAAAATATTAAATGATCTACACCATTAATCTTGCCGCATTTTTTAGCTAGAATTAAATTGAAGCTTTTTAATTGAAATTTTAAGTTTTTACCATCGAATTATTATATCTTGATAGGTTTTCGAGGTAAAAAATCAGAAGATAATTTTTGAATGTACAAGCTGAGCGTGAGAGGTGTACCTTAAACTTGTAAATAGAAAATTTAATCTCAGTTATCTTATAAATTGGCCTAAAAATATTCTTACTCACTGAATAAGAAAAAAAAAAAAAAAAGGAAAATTATCTATTGATCTCCTTCAATTATTGTTATAGTATTCTTAATAAGATTTTAACTCAATACCTTTTAATTGAAATTTCAGGTTTTTACAGTTGAATTATTTCTAATATTCATCAATTATTGTTTGCTATAGTTGTTTAAATGAATCAATCTTTTTCTTATTCTCTCTCTCATGTCAATTTCTATAGCTGCTACTGGAACTGGATTTATTGCTCGAGACATGACATTTGAGAATTGGGCTGGTCCAGCAAAGCATCAAGCGGTGGCTCTCCGAATTGGCGCTGACCATGCTGTGGTCTATCGCTGCAACATTATTGGATACCAAGACACTCTTTATGTGCACTCGAATCGCCAATTCTTTCGCGAATGCGATGTATATGGAACAGTGGACTTTATATTTGGTAATGCTGCAGTTGTATTTCAAAATTGCAGCATTTACGCCCGGAAACCTATGGCTTCCCAGAAAAATACCATCACTGCTCAAAATCGTAAAGATCCTAATCAAAATACAGGTATATCCATCCACGCTTGTCGGATCCTCGCCACGCCAGATCTCGAGGCGTCGAAAGGTAGCTTCCCAACATATCTAGGCCGTCCATGGAAACTTTATTCAAGAGTTGTTTACATGTTGACATATATGGGTGATCACATCCATCCAAGAGGGTGGCTAGAGTGGAATACAACATTTGCACTTGATACATTATACTACGGTGAGTACATGAATTATGGGCCGGGTGGGGCTGTCGGGCAACGGGTTAAATGGCCCGGGTATCGGGTCATCACATCAACTGTTGAAGCAAGTAAATTCACTGTAGCAGAATTTATTTATGGATCATCATGGTTGCCATCAACTGGGGTGGCATTTTTAGCTGGATTATCAGTTTAACATCTCGTACCATAAAAAACATTATAAAGTCTCTCCTACCATGTTCTTAATAATTGTATGCAACTATAATTTTTCTATATTCTATTTTTTTTTGCATAATTTAAATAACCATATTGTATCGGTTATTATTGTTCTTTTTCTTATATAGTTGTAACTTGTAACCCATAAGATGCTATAGAAAAGTTAAGGAAATATTTTGTCTTTCCATTGTTTCAAAATTAATACACACACTCTCTCTCTCTCTCTTAATTTAAAATGATTTCACGAATTAACTTTCTTATATTATGTTTGTCATTTTAATTTGATTAAAGGTTTCTTCAAAGTGGAATATAAAATAAATATTTAAAATTTAATGGATTCTATTTCAATTTTTAGTTAAATAAAATGTGATGTGATGTGATGTGATTTTAAAAATTATATTTAATGTAGATGTCATTTTGTAAAAGCTTATATTATTTAAATATAAAAATAATAAAATTTTAATTTCCTTTAAAAAATAAAATAATATTTCAAAAATTACATTTCATTTCTATATGCAAAGTGAATTGAATGTACCATTATAAAATTTTTTATTTTAGCATAGGGAAACGAAACTTAATATCGATCATAATTGAACTTTGATAACTTGTGAATCAAATTTTGTTTAAGGAATTGTGATGGTTGAAACAAAACTTATCTTGGATTCTAAAGACCTGCAAATACCTCTTCGAATAATGGCAAAAAGTTTTGAGTGTGCCCGGTGGTCACACTTCGACGCTCACGTCAGTAAAGTTATTAAAGGAGAAAACTTTATTAAAAATATGTGAATAATAGAAGACACACCTTTGGTTTAGGTTAGATAGGTATTTATAGTGATTGCCTAGCCAATCTTCTTTTTAATTGAATTACTATTCTTAAAGAAGAATTGGACTAGAATTTGAATATTAGAATGAGCTGTCTCATTCTTTGGTGGCGAGTTTTACGAAAATAGGATGCCAGCTGGACTGTCTCCAGTAGGATTTGTCTTTCTAAGTATTTGCCTTTTTTCCGTTTTTGTACGCTCACCCAGATTCTTGTTCACTGAAAAGACTAGTAGTTATGCTCAACCAATTGTCTATTGTTAAATGTCCCCCCCAAAAAAGGTGAACATGTAACTGCTATCTTTCCAGGTTGGGCTCGCCTTTTAAAGTGAACAAATTTCGAGTCATTTTCTTTGTTCTTTGAACACATTAGAGTCTATTATTCAACTTGCAATCTTCAGAATTATCTTTCTATGTTAAGTAATTGTGAGGTCTCGCCCGAGCACAGGTCCGATCAGCTAGAGGGAATCGAAATGCTTATTCGGGTTTGAACTCAAGATGGAACCCTCAGGTTCGGATTGGTTGATTTTTAAAATTGATTTGGGAGTCGCTACCTTAATTTTATTTTTATTTGAAAAAAGTTAAGGAAAATCCCATTTGACTCCAATTATTACCCAATAGAAAAAGTGCACTAGTTTCGATTACTAAAGAGGATTCGGGGATTAGGTTTTCGGTTCATTTTTATTAATTTAGCAAGTTTAATACACAATGACTTAAAATTGATTTCATGAACATTTATAAATGAATGAACAATAATGTATGAATCAAAATAAAGTAATAAAGGAATTGAAAGCAATAAAGGAATTAAATACAGAAAGTAATAGAAATGTTAAATGTACAATCTAAATCAATTAGGGGATACTTTCTCTAACCCTTATGAAATTCTAGAAAAGTCACACATTCCCCAAATTAAATCAATAAAGAAAACACAATAAACAATAAAAAGAAAACAAAATGAAGAAGATGAAAGGAGAAGAAGATTTATTTTAATTAGATTTGATGCTTTAAATAAACATACCTACGTATCCCTTCGAATGAGAATTAAAATCCACGTAGTTCGCCCTTCTTGCAAAGAGGGTTTGTTTTAGTCTGAGCCTTTTATCATGGTTCAGTTCATTGATTAAAAGATGGATTGATTGATTTTAATCAATCAGAATTGATTATCAAGTTGTTAATTAGGTCAGGTTTAATTAACAAATAAAAAAAATCAATTGATCCAAACAAGTTAATTAATTTAGTTTCTAATTAACATGCCTCTTAAAGTGATAAAAAGAAAGGGATTAAGGAGAAGGATATCATGTAAAATAAATGGGGAAAGCAATAAACTATACTAGAATAAAAGAATTAACTAAAGAAAGGGGATAAAAGAAAAGGAAACACGCAAAGCAAAGGGAGAAATAAAATAGATATAGGCAATATAATGGAAACTAAACTAACCAAATGCAAACAAAACAACCAAGGAAGCAAAACAAAATTCTAAAATAAATAAAAGGAAAGGAAAGAAGATAAATACCTTAGGATGGAGGAGACTTGTCTCGGTCGGCAGTAGACTAGCCTCGGATCGCAATTCTACCTTTTCGACTTGGCGGAACAACAGCCTTTGAACGGCTACTAGGAGGGTGTTAGTGGGACTCCCTCGAACTTATTTGAGGGGAGGAACCTCAAAACGACCACCCAAAACCAAAAGAAACTTTAAACTAGAAAGACAGTTCTTTCGAATCAAGCCTTAAAAAAACTGCTTGATGTTGATCAATTGATTTGATTTAGCAAGAGGTGAGTGTCAAAATGAGTTGGAAAATGGGGATTTATATAGGGAGAAGGTTAGAGGTTGAAAACACAAAGTTTCGATGTGGGATTTGGTGTTCTGACGCTCAAAACCGCACACAGGGATTCTAGGACCGCACACAGAGCTTCTGGGACTGCACAGGAGCTATTGTGACCGCATAGACTAAACCATGACAGCATAGAAGCCATTTTGAAATGCAGACAGGCTGTGTGGAACCGCACAATCCTTGTGCGGTCACAAAAGTGGCCTATGCGGTCACTGGTTGCCCGGTTTCGTCGTTTTAACTCATTTCAACTCCGTTTTTTGCGATTTCAGTTGCTTTGTGCTCGTTATTCAATCACGAATGATCTAATGGTGATTTAGAGTCTTGAAGGATGAGTCTCGGGTCCTGAGACTCGGATTCTCAATTTTTGGGATTTTGACAATTTTTGGCGATTTTGGCTTCCGGAGGTCTGTTTACTAAGCCTAGGCACCTTTAAGCTTTGGTTGTATGCCGGAGGGTGCTAAATTAAGGGTTCATAGTAATGAATTATCTTCTTTGAACTTAGGTATTTATTGTCTACTCAGTACTTCAGATTGTTGAACACTTGAATTCCCTTGCTTTTTAACTGATGAGTTGGTTAGACAGTTTTTTGCGATGCTAAATGATTTTGAACAATCTTCTAGACGTAAATTTATGATGGATTTTTTAGAAAATAGTTGAAGTTTCCTATTGTAGGGCCTAGGTTTTTCTGCCTTTAGACTTTTCCTTTTTTCCTTTTGCTTTTATTGTTCAACCCGTTCGTATGTGTCCAATTATCGAGTGAGTAGATGATCTCTAATAATTAAGTTGATCTCGAATTAATGCATCTAGTCTTCCCATTCTCAATCAAGAGCAAGTGTAAGCATGACTTCATACGGTACTACGGTCCATATTCTTTAGCTAAGATTTTAATTTGGTTGAAAACCTCCTTCTTAGGTTTTCAATCACTTCCTTTGACTTAATTTCAGGATGAGAAAATTAATTATAATCCTGAAGAGACAGTAGCTAATATTGATGAGAACATGTCTTCATATCCTTTTAGGATTAACTTTTATCGTGTGTTGAACCCTTGCTATTGTTCTTCCCGTTGAATAGTTTAGCTTTTGCCTAATTTTGAATTAATGTTTGTGGATTTATTTTTCCCTTGTATCATGTCTTCTTTAAGGTCTTCATACTATCCTTCATTATTTGATCTGGGTTGGTGTATTGCTCACTTTATTTTGTCTTTGTCTTTACTCTCGGTGAGCTTTTGTCATACTTCTATGAAATTTGTTTGCCATTTTTGTGAACTCTATTGAGCTTTTCCTTACCTGTTTGTTTATAATCACTATCTACATATGACTTGTTCACAGTCAAGTTTGAAGTCCTAACAAAGGGTGAACCAATACTCTATTTACCTTTCACATGTGTCAGTGTCAGTTGTTGATTTGATAATTCATCTTTTGGCTTTTGCTAATCTTCTTATTCTTTGAACCTTTTGTTCATCATTAGACATAAGTTCTTGTTTTGTACAACTATAACGTCTTTTTTGAGATATCCTTTTGCTTAATCTGTGTTGATAAGTAAACTTTTTCTTCAGCAAATTCTTTTCTCACTTGTCTTACAAGTGTCTTAGGATTTTTACTTCTTCTTATCCCGAGCTATATTTAATCTCTTTATTCTTCAAGTTGAACACTTGATTATTGTTCAACGGGTAAACAACTTCAAATGCTTCTTCACTGCACATCTTTATTTACTGCTTATATATTTATTCAGTCTTTAGTTTTCATTATGTATTTGAACAAATCTGCTCTCTATGCTTGGTTTTTTTTCCAAGGCCTGTATACTAAGGAAATAATAAATTTTTCTTAACTTGAGATGTCTTTATTACTATTGTATGCCCATCATTTTTTTTTTGCAAGTTGATTTTTCCTTTATTGAATAACCATCTTCTAATTATAAGTCGTCAGGCTATTGACCAATCTTTTGTCCTTTGATCTCTATATATTTGATTTTTCATCAGGTTAGGTGGTCATATGTCCCCCCAATAAAGGGTGAACAGTTCACAGTTCACTTTGGTGATTCTTTTGTGGTTTGCTCTTTTGGAACTTGGCCTACATATTAAAAGAAAAAAACAAAAAATATATTTTCTTTATAAGATATTATCAAAATTTTTACCTTTGATCCATTTGTTTACCCTTAGGTGTGTAAGGTCGTTTGACTTCATTCTTGTTAGTTTTCCTGCATTGAGGTTGCTTTGAACAACTTCTCTAAGATGTGAACACTAATGGTTCAGTAAGAACTAGTGAGATCCTCAGATCATGTTCTAGGGAAACCCTTAGTGAAATACTTTGAGCGTGTTCTAAGGCAACCCTTAGTGAGATCCTTAGATCGTGTTCTAGGGCAACCCTTAGTGAGATCCTTATATCATATTCTAGGGCAACCCTAGTGAGATCCGTAGATCATATTCTAAGGAGATGTGAACACAATGGTTCATGGAGAGATGAGCACTTTTGGCTATAGTGGATGAATTTTGTTCCACCTTAACTCCTGGTTTTCTTTAGGAGGAGAAATTTTGGCTCTGAAGAGTTGAGCATATAGCAAAAACCCTGTTATTAAAAGAATAAAAAAGGTTGAGCACTGGTATTGGCTTATCTTTTTTGTTAGCATAAGTTAATCAAATATATGCTTTTTTTTTTAGGAGCAAATATTGTTAGCAACAAATTAAGATAAAAACTACTAAGGCAATGTATTAAATTTTTGGTAATTTAAAATACTTCCTCGAATTATTTGCATGTTTCATTTTTTTCTTTTGACGTCACTATTTTGTTCATCCAAAAGTCTGCTAGCATTTGCATCATTAATGCTTTTTCTAGGCTTACCTCTAATTTATTCTTCAGGTCCTTTGTTAGGTGAGTGTACTGATTTTTCTTTTTGTCATATGAGGTCATATGTAGAGATTTGAACTTTAAAGGGAAAGGTTCATTCAAAAGTCTGGTAGTGAGTGGTGAACTTGTCACGATCAGATTTCTAGCCCCGGGTGGATGGATTATGCATTGCTTTCCTATAGAACATTGGGGGATAGACACAATGGGCCGAGGGCCCAAGACGAAAAAAGGAGTCGCCATCTAATTTTTTAAAATTAGGAAAAATGGGTGACTAGGATTCCTTACTTATTACCTAACCACCCAAATAAGAGATTATGGGTAAGGAAGTTAGGTACGGTTATGGAAAGGTATTAGGCACCCAGGCTACCTAACTGTGAGGCTGATTTTCACTACTTGATCTTGTTAATGTGTGCTTTCATTAGTCTTTTTGGACATTATATTACATGACATGTATATCACAATATCGATTCATCCCATTACATATGATGTATTATTTAACACTTCAGCATGCCTTCAAACAATTCTTAATCAATTTATGGATTGCTTTAGTGTTACCAACTTATTATGCTTTTGCCTTTTGGTGGGTTACTAAACACGACACATGCCTTCCTAATTCATTTAAGCCTAGAAAATACCTTGGTTTCTGCTAATTTTATTCAACCAAATCGTTATGCTTGGCATATAAAATGTTGGAAAGCTGTAAAAACTTATAAAACAAACAACCTAAACATGCCAATCTAGTTGATTAATTAACCAGTTATTTAACCTAAATCAATATGCAATTCTAGGTGTTGGGAAGTTTATTTTAAGTCTAATTACTGCATAAAAAACCATTAATTACCATATTGCATGCCTGTAATCAAACATTCAAAACCTAAGTCTAAATTAAGCTAAATTAAAGGGGAAGGGGAAATTAAAAATGACCTTTTAAAACCCATGAAAATAATGAAATAATTAAAAATAAACTAAACCTTAACTACTGGACCTATTCTGGAGGACCTAAGGCTACCTAAAAACCCCCTGGAACCTATGAAAAATTACAGAAAAATAAACAAAAATAAAATAAAATAAAATATCTCGATCTTCTGGAACAGGCCCAAGGGCACGTGGGAGGATGTGCACCCCTCCCTTGGGGCGCGTGAAGGTCCACGCTCTTGTCCTTCTTTGGGCAGGCTACGATCATTCTGATTTTGATTCTAACGATTCTCTGGTTGATTCTTGGTTCATCCATGGGTTTCCAAACATTATTTTATGCATGAAGAGCATCAAAGCAAACAAGAAACTTGATAATATGGTTAGATCCAATCAAAACAGAAGCAAAAATATGAAAAGCATGAAGGACAAAAACATGATGGGTGCATGGAAGGGTTGTGCTCCCCTTACGTGGGCGCATAGGGGTGTCATGCTCCCCTGGTGTATGGAAAGACAGGATACAAGAAAGAACAAGAACACAACATGAAGGAGGGGCGGACAAGGGATCATGTGCCCTTGATGATGGGTGCATGGGGGGCTGCGCGCCCCTCACCTTCTGGGCAACAGAGGGTCGAGCCCCATATCAGTCAATTTTAGACATTTTGTGATGCAAACAGATACAATATATGAGGTTCATGACATATTAACATGTATGTGAATGGAAATTAAACATAAAACGTGAAAATACAAAATAAAAATAAAAATCAAACGAAACATGTAAAATAAGCCTTTCCTTATGAATGATCTGAAACTTGTTTTGATCATCCATTAGAGGCTAAATCATGAGACAATGACATTTATAATAGTAACTCTAACACCCTAACATAAAGAACATAGGTAGAAATGAAATAATTATGTCAATATGAATTAAAATCCAAAATAAGAACATAAACATATAAATATTTAGATAACATATAAAAACCCCATTATTCTCCCTACCTCCTAGCTCTATCAGACCATTCAAGGTCTAATTGCAATGAGGATCATGAGGAAATTGGGGTATAGCCCTCAGGCACAATTAACACATCACATTCATACCTTTCAAGTAGTTTTCTTGAATTCGATTCACTAACCTAGGCTAGGTGTTTAAAGAATTAGGGTTTTTTTTCTTCTTATTCAGAGCCTTCAGAGCATAGGTCTAAGTCTAGAAAGTTTTCTTTTCTCTGTCAAAAATGAGCTCCCCCTCTTTTTTTTTTTTCAATCAAGGATCCCCCCAAAATGATTTTTATTTTTTGTTTTTATCTTTTTTCCAAGAATAATCTTTTTTATTTTAAAATCAATTTAAAATATAAAATATGTTCTGAATCCAATCCTATCCCCAATCTGTTTGGATTTGGGGTAGGGTTGGTTAAAAGTTCAAAATTTAAAAGAATTTTAAATTTCAAAACTGACAGAACCACGTGCCCCTTGCTCTGGGTGGCAGCCCAAAGCAAGGGCCCCTCATGCTCTAGGGACCAAAATGTAATTTTTTGACTTTCGGGGACAAAAATTGTCTCGACTAGATTTCTGGTCCCAAGTTGATAAACCCTGAATTGCTTTTCAATAGAATATTGGGAGAAAGACTCAAAGGCCGGGACCCAATAGGAGAAAATGAGTCGCCACCTAGTTTGTTAAAAAAAACTAGGAAAAATGAGGGTGATTAGATTCCTTGCTTGTTACCTAACCACCCGAATACGAGATTCTGAGTAAGGAAGTTAGGTACGAACCTGGAAAGGTGTTAGGCACCTAGGCTACCTAACTATGAGGCTGGCTTTCACTATTGGTCAATATTATACTAATCTTAACATGGATTTGTTAGACGTTTTAGTTACAATCAGAGTTTATATCACATTATGAGTCATGCATTTTAATTAATCCAAGTTGCTTACTAACATGCCAAAGCCCATTTTTGGTTATTTTCTAATCATACCAACATGTCATCCTGCTTAATTAACCTAATCATGCATTCTTTCTATCAAATTATGAATTAGTTTGGGTTCAAACAAATATAAATCTGAATTGAAATTAAACAACCTAAACATGCATACTAACCAAACAAACAACCTAAACCATGCTTCATCTCTAACCAAGTTTAAGTTATTAATTCAGAATCTAAATATTCATGCATTATAAGGTGAGAAGCTAAGTTAAGATCATTTAATATTCAATTACATGCACAAATAGAAGCTTAAATTTACCAAGTTATTTAGGTGACCATAGAATGCTAAGTCTAAGAGCATAAAATAGGATTAGGGGAGGGGAATCCTTTGAAAGGTGAAGGATATTTAAATTACAACCCTTTAAAACCAAAATAATCTGAAATTAAAAACCTAAAAAATACCTCGAGCCCTTTTGGACTGAGAAAAGGGTCTATAGAACCCGTTAGGGAAGAAGATTACAAAAAGAAGACTGAAACAAGTCTATGTCCAGGTGAGGGGCGCATGGCCCAGATGAGGGCCCCAAACGATGGGCACATGCTCAAGCACGCACCCCTAGCCTAGGTTCTGGCACCTCTGAAGTTCTTCCTTCGATCTTCAATCCGATTTTCATCCTTTTTCTAATTTCCTTCATTGGGACACTTCCAGATTGATTCTAGAGGCAAAAAAAAAAAAAAAAAAAAAAACAAAATACAACTCCAAAAACAACATATTAAGATCAAACCAAGCAATTGACATAAGAAAGTAAGAAAAACTCCATATCAGGAACCAATCTTGAATCACACAGATTCAAATCATCTAAATATCATGAAAACAACTATCATACTAAAGGGAATAAAAACAACTAGAATCACATATTCAAGACAACTACGAATATATATTTAACTACCAAAATCTAAGCAAATATGATAGTAAACATGCATATACTCATGGAATCATCTGAAATCGAATAGAGACAATTAAGGACTTGCCTCTATCCATCTCATATCCCATTTAACACATGATAAACGAATCAAGACATATCAATCAATATGGATGACACTATCAAAGTAAGGACAACAACAAATATTACATTAAGAACCAAGTACATGAACAATATGCAAATAAACCAACTCACAATCATAATTAAACTGAGATCAGGAAAGGGATTGACTGAAAACTTGTTCTAATCATCGCTCCCCATCTTTAACAGTAATATTAAATAAACTAACATCAGGTATGGTATATGGACAAAAATAACATGCATATTGAATAAGAACAATAGACAAAGCCATAAACAAATGAACAAACACATAATATACCAAATCAGAAAAGAAAGCCAATTAAGAACTGGTCTTAATTGATTCCTTTTCATTGGAAACAATAATGATACAAAATACTCATCATATTCAAATGAAAAATAACAGATTAAAACTAATAAAACATGTGATTATATGTAAGAAGATGAACTAAATATATGAATAACAAGAAAAAGAATAACTAAATAACAATAAAACTAATCCTCCACTACAAGCCTATCCCTTGGCTAAATCAAATCCATTTAAGGACTTGGAGCAATGGGAATTAGAGGATTTTAGGAGGATTAAACCCTCAGGTTTTCATCTTTTCTATACCTTAGTTCTCTTGAAGGTGAAGTTCACAAGCTTAGAATCCTTAGATGTTTGGATCGTTTGATCAATTGAGAGGAAGAGATGAGAGTTCTCCTCTGTAGGGAACTTGAATTAAGGTTCTTAGAGGTAGGAAAAAACATCCCTCCATTCAGAAAACATTTTGAGTTTTATATGATTTTGGCTCCAAAAGTTTCATTTTTTGAAAAAATATTTTTGCCCCCAATTTTTTGAGTTTATTGCTCAATCAACCCCTTAAATTGGAGATTCCAATCTCTCATAGCATTAGAAAATGATTTGGGGGAGGTTGGGGCCGGATAAAAATTGAGTGGACTAAAGAAAAATGGATCGGGGGCCCAACATGAGGAAGCCCAACAGTCCACGCCCCCTATCATGGGGGCTTGCACACGCCCCTAGCGTGGGGCACACACTCCCAGACTCAGGCGCGTGGCTAGGCCCGCAGCCCCCATAGGCTACCAAGGTCCAAAAATCCAAAATTTTAATCCTGGGACCAAAAAGTAATTTTCTAAAATCATTTTAACCCCCCTAAAGGCTAATTTTAAGTGCAAAAGAACCAAAAAGGTTTCAAAATCCCCCCTCTCTCTAGTAGGTTTTCTATCAAAAACTCTGAAAAAAGATTAAAACTTAGAAGACTGAACTTGTGAACCACTACTCCAAAAGAACGAATCTGTTCATCATCATTGGGTTTGAGGGATGAAAATTAAGCGTTCAAAAAAATGTAATTTTCTAAAAACCCTAAAATCAAGATTTTCATATAATTAAACACAAAATCACTTGAATTTTAAGAATCCAAGGAAAAATTTTGAATTAAAACTCAAAAACCCTCTCAAACGGGCCAAAACCTAAGATCAGTGAATCAATTCTAAAAGAATCACTCAGTTTGTCATCATTAGGCTCCAAGGTAAAAAATTAAGCGTTCACAATTTGCCTCCACTTTGACTTATTTTGCATCTTCAAATTAAGACAAAGTATGAACCAACTCCCGCTTAATTTCTTTCCCTACACACGCACACTCACACTCACATACCTGCGATCTTACTGCCAGAGTAAAATCACCTTTACCTTACTTCTCGGATCAAATTTCATTGGGAAATTCCTTGCACCTTACTTCTCGGGTGGATTCTATTGCATTCTGCAAAACAATTCTCAAGTACATTCATCAATTTAATTCATAGACTTTTCTGTCTTTTCAAAATAATTTTCAAACGGAAAAATATTTTTCCAAAATATTTTCCAATTTTTCCGGTCCATGGAAAAATTCCAAAAAAATTTAAAATTTTTTTCCAACTCATGAAAAATTAACCAAAATTCATAAATATTTTCCAAATCACGAAAAATTCCCAAAAATAATTTTCAAATATTTTTCCTTCTAAGAAAAATAATTTTTGTAATTTTTCAAGATTTTCATAATCTTTCCCGCTCAGGAAAAATTCACCAAAAATTCAATTTAATCTCCCAAAATTCTAAATAATTCCTCAAAATGATTTTCAAAAAAAAAAAATTTTCTACCCAAGAAAAATAATTTTCATAAATTTTTAACATTTTTCTCAAATTTTTCCCGCTCAAGGAAAATCCCTAAAAATTCAATTTAACCTCAAAAAATGTCATTTCTTTTCTCAAAATGATTTTCAAAAATTCTTTTATTTTTCTATCCAAGAAAAATTCTTCTCTTTTCTCTTTTTTCCTTTTTCTCCTTTCTTTTTCTTTTTCTTTTTTTTTTCCTTTTCTTTTTTCTCTCTTCTTCTTCTCTTATTCTCCATGTCGTTCATCTCCTCTCTCTCTCTCCATTCTCATTTCTTTTTCCTCTCATTTTCTCATTTCTTCATCTTTTTTCTTGCAATATCCTCTCAAAATCTTTACTCTAAACACATTTCTAGCACATTTACATTAAAAAAAAAAAATTAAAACAACAAAAACAGAAATTTGCACTCACAAATTTGAATTTTTAACCCAAATATTCAAAACTTCCCATTTTTGATTTTGCGATGGATTTGCTTGAGGGAGTCGATTTTCCCGCTCTACCAAAGATAGCTTTCCCATTTTCATCGCTGGAAACACGCAATCTGAGTTGTGGGAAGGTGTTGAACACCATTGACCTTCCACAAGATGGAAATTGGCCGACTCTTCGATGTTTGCGTGACCATTTGGTCGGGTCTGAGGCAATTTTTGATCTTCTCTGTGTTTATTTTGCTTCTTCACTTTTAATTTTATCAGGCCTCCGCTGAAAAACCAGAAATTTTGCCAAAAACCTTCAACTGCTTCATTGTTTGTGTGCTACGGACGCGTGAGGGCCTGTGCGCCCTAGCCCAGCAAGTGGTTGCCGCAACTAGCCCGCATTGCTTTTTGACATGATTTCTTATCCGTTTTCAATCCATTAGCACCCATATACATGTGTATGCCCCTAGTTATGCACTTTGAACTAAAATACCTTGATTTGACTATTTGTCTATCTAGAGTCTGTCCAAAACTCTGTTTTTCATTATAACCTTATTTTTTCCAAAACTGCAGGTAAAATTGGCTAGAGTTAATGGTGGAGGCACTCCACATTCCGCTTATGAATGGTATCACATTCTTCCTCCTAGAGCCAAAGCTCAGATATCACAGACTGACTTTGGGCCACTCATCAGCTCACTACCTTAGCAAGCCATCCAGGAAGACTGTTGTGCTTTCTACCCACTGATGCAGTGCTGGATGGACACAACTCATACATTCCACCTCTCCGGCAAGATTACCATCACTCCCATGGACTTCGCTGCTATGATAGGCTTATCTTTCCAAGGGACCCCAGCACCTTTTGATGATTGTTTCACTAGGCCCACTACAAACGACAGATCCGAGTACTTTCGAGACTTGTTGGGCATTACTCCTATGATGTGTTCTCGCACTGCTTGTTCATACGATGAGATTTGAAAGAGATATGAGAATTGGAACCCTACTGAATTGGCACATATTGACCAGCTGGTGCGATGTTTTTTGTTGTGCCTCCTAGGCACTACTATATTTGCAGAAAATAGAAGCTTTACGGATCTGAACGTTCTGAATGCTCTCCGAGACGTGAGTCAGATACATACATATTTCTAGGGCACGGCTGATCTAGACCATCTATACTATAGCATGGATCTGAATGTCCACCTGAATGAGAAGATTGACGGTAATTGGAGACTGATCGAGGTACTCTTCTAACCTTTTTATGTTCTTTCTATTTCTTAACTCATTATTTCTGACATACCTTCTTCTTAGGTATGGGCTTATAAATATGGGTTGTTAGTGAGCCCCCATATTGATCCATTGACTGTCAAGGAGGATCTTTTCCCTCGGGCAAAGAAATGGGGCCTCATCCGCACAGAAACTGCTTTCTCTCACAACATGGAGTGGCATTAGAATTGGCTTAATAGTCTTACTGTTGATCAGGTAAACAAGAAAACTAGCTAGTTCTAAAATAGAATTCACAAAATTTCCTTTCCAAGTTTGATATTCTTTTACCTTTGACTTTTGCCAAATGAACTTGAGGACTTGTTCTTTAGCGAGGTTTTATTATTTTATTTTGAATTTTTCTCTTTTTGCTCTGACTTCTGCCTAAGCCCCCTTTTCGAGTTTTTGACTTAGCGAGCTCTTTGACTTTTGCTTAATTGAAAAAGAGGAACAAAACAATGAATAAAAAAGAATGCTTTTATTATTCAAAACTTAGAAAGACAACTCCTTTCACTTACTACATTGCAATGGAAAAGGAAATGAGAGAGGGCCTAAATCTGATGCCCGCATATCAAGCAAAAAGTTCCAACAAGAGTGGTGGTGAGATCAAAATGTGGATAAGGAGCATAATGGTTTGGGATCCCTATCTTTTGTCAAAGTGGTTTGGCTTGTCTTGGCCAAACAACGGTAGAGGAAGAACTCTGGAAAGAATTATTTCCCATATTAAAGAAGAAAGCACTATAACCTAGGAAGTCATACATAAGGACGGGTTTGTATTTATTCCTATTCATTCCATTGGTCCAACCAGCATTAATAGGGCAACTCTTGCCTTCATATTAGGCTAATCATTCCTCGGTCATCTTTTCTACTTGAGCTTGTCCATTCGGGGGTTCACCTTTTTGCTTTTGCTTTCAGCTTTGAAACAACGAACTATGATTTCATCTAAGATTGATAGGATTTCTTGCCATTGGGTGATGTCATGTCTGATCAAAATAGAGTTACTCTTAGATGGCTTTAAAACAAAGGGTTAGAATGATATCATGATTTCTAAGCCTATATGATACATGAATAATTACACAAAGCTAAGCAAACACTGGCGCAAGTAATAGTAAACCTTCCAACCTTATTCCTCCCACACACGATTGGTCTTTGACACCTTTCCTAGGATTTTTGTTCTTGGCTTAAATGATCCAACAGGGGGAACACAAGCCCATTTCATACATAACTCTCAAAATTAAACAAGCTGGGCACAAATCAATCTATAGCCCAAGCCCATTTGGTTTTCCACTTTAAAATTCAGCAAGGATATTGGGCTTGGGCTCATATATGCATAAAACACGTTTCAACAAATCCTAAGGAAAATATCTAAGTCATTACATGGTCTTGAGTCTGGCTTACGGCTTAAGGCTCCCAAAAGCGATAAATAGGCTCATACTTCCCAAAAAGGTACTTTGATATACTTGCCCAAGCCTTTTTATACCCGAAGGTATTGAGTTGCGAGTGGTAATTCCGATTGAGAATCCCAGAGGTCGAGTGGAGCAAAGGGACCCTTTCCTCAATATTACCGAGAGTTTGAGGTACCCATCCAAGGGGTGCTTGTGTGCTAAGTATTGTGATGTAAGCCCAACTAACCTAAATCGAATTTGTATTAAAAAGACCGAAGTCAGAATCAACTTCTCAAATCCTTAGCGGAGTCTCCACTGTCGCGATTAGATTTCTAGCCCTGGGTGGATGGACTCTGCACTGCTTTCTAATAGAACATTTGGGGATAGACGCAATGGGCCAAGGCCTTAGACGGAGAAAGAAGTCACCACCTAGTTTTTAAAAATAAGGAAAAAAGGGTGACTAGGATTCCTTACTTATTACCTAACCACCCAAATCAGAGATTTTGGGTAAGAAAGTTAGGTACGATCTTGGGAAGATATTAGGCACCCAGGCCGCCTATCTATGAGGCTGGCTTTCATTGTTTGGTCTCATTAATGCATGCTTTCATTATGCTTTTTGGACTTTATATTACATGACAAGTATATCACAACCCATTACATATGGTGCATTATTTAACACTTCAGCGTGCCTTCAAACAATTCTTAATTAATTTATAGATTACTTTAGTGTTACCATCTTATCATGCTTTTGCCCTTTGGTGGGTTACTAAACATGCCACATGCCTTCCTAATTCATTTGAGCCTAGAATATATCTTGGTTTCTACCAATTTTATTCAACCAAATCGTCATGCTTGGCATAGAACATGTTGGGAAGCTGTAAAAACTTATAAAACAAACAACCTAAACATGCCAATCTTGTTGATTAATTAACCAATTATTTAACATAAAGAAACATGCAATTCTAGGTATTGGGAAGTTTATTTTAAGTCCAATTATATGCATAAAAAAACCATTAATTACCATATTGCATGCCTCTGATCAAACATTCAAAACCTAAGTCTAAATTAAGCTAAATTAAAGGGGAAGGAGAAATTAAAATTGACCTTTTACGACCTATGAAAATAATGAAATAATTAAAAACAAATTAAACCCTAACTACTGAACTTATTTTGGAGAACTTAAGGCTATTAAAAAAAAAAAAACCCTGGAACCCATGAAAAATTATAAAAAAATAAACTAAAATAAAATAAAATGACTCGATCTTCTAGAACAGGCCCTAAAGGCGCGTGGGAGGCTGTGCGCCCCTCTTTTGGGGTCCGTGAAGGCCTACGCGCCTGTCCTCCTCTGGGCAGGCTCCAATCATTTTGATTTTGATTTTGATGTTTCTCCGGTTGATTCTTGGTTCATCCATGGGTTTCCAGACATCATTTTATGCATGAAGAACATCAAAGCAAATAAGAAACTTGATAACATGGTTAGATCAAATCAAAACAAAAACAAAAACATGAAAAAGCATGAAGGACAGAAGCATGATGGGCATATGGAAGGGTTATACACCTCTTACGTGGGCGTGTAGAGATGTCATGCACCCTTGATGTATGGAAAGGTATAATACAAGAAAGAACAAGAACAAAACATGAAAAAGGGGCGTACAAGGGATTATGCGCTCCTTATGATGGGCACATAGGGGGGCTACGCGCCCCTCACCTTTTGGGAAACAGAGGGTTCAGCCCCATCTCAATCAATTTCGAACATTTTGTGATGCAAACATATACAATATATGAGGTTTAAGACATATTATCATGTATGTGAATGGAAAATAAACACAAAACGTGAAAATACAGAATTAAAATCAAAAATCAAACGAAACTTGTAAAATAAGCTTTTCCTGATGAATGATTCGAAACTTATCATGATCATCCATTAGAGGCTAAATCATGAGACATAACATAAAGAACATAGGCAGAAATGAAATAATTATGTCAATATGAATTAAAATTCAAATTAAGAATATAAACAAATAAATATTTAGATAACATATAAAACCCCTATTATTCTCCCTGCCTCCTAGCTCTATCAGACCATTCAAGGTCAGATTGCAATGAGGATCATGGGAAAGTTGGGATATAGCCCTCAGGCACAACTAACACATCACATTCATACCTTTCAATTTGTTTTCTTGAATTCAATTCACTAACCTAGGCTATGTGTTTAGAGAATTAGGGTTCTTTTTCTTCTTCTTTAGAGCCTTAAGAGCACAAGTCTAAGTCTAGAGAGTTTTCTTTTCTCTGTCAAAAATGAGCTCCCCCTCTTTTTTTTTTCAATTAAGGATCCCCCAAAATGATTTTTATTTTTTGTTTTTATCTTTTTCCAAGAATAATCTTTTTTATTTTAAAATATAAAATCCTTAGAAAATCTATTATGAATCCAATCTTATTCCGAATTTGTTCGGATTGGGGGTAGGGTTGGTTAAAAGTTCAAAATTTAAAAGAATTTCAAATTTCAAAACTAACATAAGGATTAGGGGCGCGTGGCCCTTGCTCTGGGCAGCAACCCAAAGCAAGGGCCCCTCTTGCTCTAGGGACCAAAAAGTAATTTTTCTAACTTTCGGGGACAAAAATATAATTTTTTAAAAATCGCTAAAATTAAGATTTTCATGCAATTAAACACAAAAATCACGTGAATTTTAAGAATCCAAGGAAAAATTTTGAATTAAAACTCAAAACCCCTCCCAAAATGGTCAAAACCTAAGATCAGTGAATCAATTCCAAAAGAACCACTTTGTTCGTCATCATCAATCTCCAGGGTCGAAAATTAAGCCTTCAAAGAACTACTTTTCTACTTTTAAAATTTTTTTTGTCCTTTGTCGCCTTGGTGGCATTGAACAACTTCCAAAACTTTTTGATAAAAAATTTTCTTCAACGAATGAGATTGTTGAACAGCTTCTTCTATTCAAACGATTTTTTATTCAACAACTAAGATCATAGAATAAATTTCATCATTGTCACGACGGTTTTAGGGCATGGGTAACCGTAATGACGCCAAACACCCGTAGAACCCAACTTCTAATAAAATTCGGCAGAGTGCTGGCTAAACCTATCACATACCCCAAGATCCTCAACCTGCAAGGAAAACTACACTTCATATATATACACCAATACAATCCTCCCAATGCAATTTCATATAACATACTATTCATCCTTCATCAATAATTGATAATCATCATTCATCATATATTATATACATGTTAAGTACTTATACAGTACAATAGTAAGTTCATTATCAACTATAAGCTATACTTCAATTATCCAAAAATACAATAAACCAAAATGACCATGGAGCTCTAGACTTTCAGACTACTAGTTATATAGGCATTTTGATCCCAAAATATCAATATAAATCTACGACTTAGCAATTCCCAAGTGAAGAAGGGTACTTGAGAGTTACCTTGCCCCAGCCTTCTAGTCTCCTGAAAAACATTAATAACAATGGTGTGAGATATACTTAATGAGAAAATAAAATACTAATATGATATACAGGGTAAGAGATGAATAATAATTGGTAAGGTAACAAATAGCTCATAGTACAAGTAGCAAGAATGAATATTTATAACTTTAGTGGAAATCAATAAATTTGAAGCATAATGCTTCCCACATAATAAAATAGAGTAGTGGCTTGTGCCTTGTTTACTCTCATATATAACACATATAAAGTTATAAGGTTGATCAGGTCTTACGGCTAGGACAATCAAACCCTTCCTAGCTAAGGTTCAGATGCATACACCCCATTCGCGAGTTTTACCATGTGCACAAGGTATGATGTAACCCCACATCAGTCGGAAATTTCTGCTTGCAATAGAATCTCATTTATCACATATATCATATATCATTTAGAAATGATAAACTGCCAATATGCAATTCAATTAATACTTCAATATCTTATGGATTCAAGAATTCGATAATCCATAAGAAGAAAGACTCATTATAGGTCAACAATTATAATGAAGGCATATGAAAGGTCATATATGATCAAATGGTTTCAAAGGAAAACCCTAGCATCAATTATTAACAATGTATCTTAAGATTTGTTTAATCAAATGATGTGATGGACTTATCAGTGTAGCAAGGGCTTATAAGCAATCATTCAAGAATAGTTAGGGTTCTATAGAATTGGTAAATTCAATGATATATCAATAATTTGGGATTTCATATGTAAGAGAGTTGGCAATGAATATGAACTACAATTATGATACACATATCACATTAGGAGATTATTTACTCACCTCGACGTAGTAAGCTCCTAGTACAACTCAACACAAACAATAAGGAGGTTCGTGTTCCTCACTATTCCCTTCCTTGCCTTTCTTATTTTTAGGTACTATAACAACCATATATATAAAAGAATCAAATATCATCACAACATATCTTAAAGAATTAAAGATGCTAACCTAACCTAGTACCCGAATGCCATTCTTCCCAAAACCCTAATTCATATACATTCTATCTATATTTATACACTTAATTAGTCATGTCTATGACTTATTTGAACTTAGAACACATTAGTTGATTTATTTTTACCTCTTGGCCAAATGGTATCTTAGATTAGTTTTAGGGAATAATAAATCAATATTTCAATTTCAACAATTGCTCATCATTAACACATTGATATATACTTATAAACACTTTCATTTCAAATTAAAGTATACATATACTCATTCAATTTGTTTTGGCCGAATAGCCAAGGGTTTCCAAAGTCCATGTTTCAAATTCTCAATTTCAATTCATACTTCTTTAATTTTATATTCAAGCAATTCATTCACAAGGTTAAAGTAAATTAGAATCAAAAACCCTAATTTTTATCAAAGTGGTCGAATGGTCTAGCATGGTTTAAACCCTAGGTGTTTCATCCAATTCATGCTAATCAATCATCAATTCCAACATATATACACATAAACAAGTATGATTACTTCCTCAATTAAATTTAATCAAGTCATAACCCAAATTTTGTGTGTTGGCCGAATGGGGAAATGAGGGAAATCCTAATTTCCTTTTAAGCAATTTCTCAATTTAAGACAAAATTCATTAATTTCGCATGCAAATATATCCATTTATTCAAGATCACAATCAAGAAACTATTTTCCCTCTCCCTTTTCCAAGCATGGCAGAAATAGGTATTAAGCAAAAATTTAATTTCTATTTCAAGATAATAATTCGATTTAAGTTGAAATCCCATCATTATTCAACACATACAAGCTCATTCATTTACATAAATCACTTGAAAAGTATTTTTCCCCTTCATTTCCAAGCTTGCCGAAATCATTAAGAGAAAGAAAAGAAGAGTTCAAGACAAGTCAAGTATCATATTTAGATCATCTAATTTAAGAGATTAAATAAAGAAAAATACCTTAAGTTCTTGGTCTTTCCTTTGGAATTGTTTTGACCAAATATAGAGAAGAAATGGAGAGGAATGTTTTGTTCTTCTTTAGGGAGAGAAAAATGAAAGAGAAGGAAGTGATAAGAATGATGATAGAAAAATTAGATTTCAAGAATTTATATTTTCCTTACTAGAATTTTTTGTGGCTAGGATTTATTTGAAATTATTCAAAAATTTTAATGGATTTAGATATTTTTTTCTTATAAAAGAAGATGAAGGAAATGATTATATATAACAAAGTATAGGTGCATTTAATCACCATCAAAATTTTGGCCATCATTAGGTGTGGGATCCATTCTCCACTAATTCCATTTCTTTTATTTCTTATTTATATGTTACATTTTCTTAATTATCACAACTTTGCTATTTAGTATTTTTTTTATTTTTAATTTTAATCTCTTTAGACAATTTACATTAATCAATTAAATTCTAGTCATTCATCAAGTAAATTTTAATACATTCATATTCATCAAATTCTTAATAAACACATACAATTTTACATTCAAGGTTAAGAAATTCAGTCACTACACACTCCAGGGTTTCAGTTATTCTTCTGAATTATGCTCCTATAATCCTTTATTCATTACTCATACTGATCATATTAGGCATATTTGGACTAGAAGAAGCCTAGGGTATTATAATAATTTTCCTATTTGGGTACGTATTGTGATTTTAATTGACTTGAAATAGCTTGAATTTCCCTTTTACTTGTCGTGTACAAATTATTCACCCTTCCTTGTATCACTTAAAAAGTGATATTTCTCTTTTTCAATTGCCTTTTGCCTTTCGAGACTTTAGATTAGGGTTAGCAACTTTTGTGTTGCAAAATTCTGGCGTTCTAAATCTTCTTCTTCCATGCTCACCACACCAATTAATAACCTGTGAATCATATTTTATTCAAGGAACTGTAATGGTTGAACCAAAGCTTGCTTTGGATCTTAAAGACTTGCAAATACCTCTTTGAATAATGGATAAAAGCTCTAGGTGTACCCAATGGTCACACTCCGACGCTCAAGTCAGTAAAATTATTGAAGTAGAAAATTGTATTTAAAGTATGTGAATGATAGAATGCATATCTTTGGTTTAGGTTAGATATCTATTTATAGTGATTGCCTAGCCAATCTTTTTCCTAGTTGAATTACCATTCTTAAAGGAGAGTTGGAATATGATTTGGATATTGGAATGAGTTGTATCTTTTTTTTTTTGTGGCGAGTTTTGATGGGAATAGGATGCTAGTTGGACTGTCTCCAAGTAGGATTTGTCTTTTTAAGTTTTTGCCTTTTCTAGTTTCTATATGCTCACCCAAGTACTTGCTCACCAAGAAGATTAGTAGGTCTACTCAACCAATTACCAGTTATCAAACCCCGATCGATATTTAAGCCAACTTGACTAAAGCATAGAAAAGATTTCATCTCATATCAAAAGGTTTAAATGCCAATTTGATCCTTGAACTTTTAATAAAGTCTTAAATTAACTGTCGCGATACTTTTTAATCATAATTCATACATGAAACTTTAAATAAAAATTAATTTTATCATTTTTTTAACACAAAATCAGCATAAATCTACCATCCCTAAAACAATTCAAGTTATCATCACTTTTTATATTTTAAGAACATATGAAAATAACCCACATTTCCTTAAAATGGTTATATAGCATGGAAAGTAACAATGTACGGACAAAAATGTAATCTCATAATTTGACTTTGAAACACTGGTTTCTTGTGAATTGTGGGTATAGTTTTTTTTTTTTTTTGGCCAAAATTGTGGGTATAGTTGGTGGTATAATTTTTTAGATGGAATGTGAGGCTACAAATGTGATATAATTTAATTAGTGTCGGTGGATTTACAAAGTATTAATTAATTCTGAAACCAACTCAATGGTGACCCACAATTTTTTTGCACTAATGACCCACAATTAAGGCAATTAAGGTAATTAAGGCTAAGTCCAACTGTTTTCAACTTGGTTAAAGGGTAGGTAAAAGTCAGGCCCAGCCCTAATTTTCGCCTTCCACCGACGCCCCTCTGGTCTGGGGTCCAGTTAGACTTGCTTACTTCCTTCATCCTATAAAAAAAGTGGATTCACAGTCAGATGGTTTTGTCCCTTTTAAAAAAAGTCTTGGATTTTATTTACTATTTCATCAAAGGGAGGACTCAAGTTTTTCAATGACAGCAAGTGATGCCTTTGCTGGTTTAGCTAAAGTTGAGGCCCTGAAATCTCATGGTCTCATATTTGATTTTTACCGTCATATAAATTTATTTGCTAGATTTAATTTCTATCCACATTAAATTTATAATATTTGATATAACTATTTATTTGATATATGTATTGTATATAATATCTCATGGTGTAGAAAATACGGATACTAACACAGACACAGAGACATTGCAACAATATATTTTTTAAAAATATAAAACACGACACGGTAGGACACATAAAAATAAAGAATATAAATTATTATATTTCTAATATCATAATAATGCTTATAACTACATCATAAATATTTCAACTCACAAAAATTATTTAGAGTTCATAATCTAAGAATAAATAAAACTAACCAAATGCATAATAAATCTTATATGTAAATTAAATTTTAGAAATTAACAAACAAAAAAAAACGCATAATGCAATAGTTAATGAAGTTTAAAAGTTTTTGTCTTCCTATTCACAGTCGGATGGTTTTGTCCCTTTTAAAAAAAGTCATGGATTTTATTTACTATATCATCAAAGGGAGGACTCAAGTTTTTCAATAAGAGCAAGTGATGCCACAGCTGAGTTAGTTAATGTTGAGGCCCTAAAATCTTATAGTCTCATATTAGATTTCTATTGTCATATGAATTTATTTGATAGATTTAATTTCTGTATATAATATCTCATGGCAAAAAGAAAAAAAAAAAAATCTCAATGAGAGCGTATTTCTTTTCTCCCATCTAATTAATTTTGGGGTTGTCGTCCTACAAGTAATGAAACTAGGACATTCTGATTTCTGAAGTGACAAGACTCTCTTCTTAGGGCTTTTTTGGTTTGAATTTTGAAATTGAAATTAAAATTAGATATGAGAATCAATTAGAATTGGAAACATGATCATTATTTTTCTAAAATATTTAGATTGATGATAGAAATAGAATGATAGTTGGATTTCTTATAAAACTGTTTGATTTTTTGTATATAGGAATTGAAATGAATATAAAATTTTTTATAATTTTTTTATTGTTGATATACATGCATATTATTAATAATATTTTATAATTTTTAAATTGATCATTTTTAATTTATAAATTTTCAAGTAATAATTTTTTTTTTAAATTAGCACAAAAAAATGAAATGAATATTAAATAAAAATAAAAATGAATATTTTCATTTTTCATTAAAATATATATTTTAATTTTTAATTCTATATTTTGTTCAATATTTATTCCATATGGCTAGCTCATTTTAGTAAAAAATAATAATTTTTACTTTTTTTATTAATATTTTTGAATTATTTTAATTTTTATTAATTTTATTTTAATTTTATATTTCTTAAAATGACATTCTATATGGCAATTCAAAAACAATTAATTAATTAATTAAAAATAATTTTATAATTTTATATTATTCTATAAATATTTTATTTTATTGAACTATTTAGATTAAATTTTATATTTTTATTAATATTTTATTAATTTATATAGTTAATATTGATATTTCAAAGGGATAAGATACAAAAAAATCTCTCAAGTTTAGTCCAGAGAGCACATATGCCTCTCAACTATTTTTTGGGACAATTAACTTGAAAATATTGTTATTTGGATCATATAATCTCCTTCTTTAACAGAAAACTTAACTCCGTTAATTTAATATTGATGTGGGACTCATTACAAGTAAAAAAAATAATAAAAAAAATAAATTCTCTTTTCCTTTCTTCTCTCTCACACTCTCATTACCATTACAAGTGACCATTTATTCTCTCACATTGCTCATCTTCTCTAAACCTCTCTCTCTCTCAGTCGTTGACAAGTAAATCTTTTATTCTCTGAGTTCTGATGGCATTGTTGTTGGTTGACACCGAGTACTTGTAGCAAATCGACAAGCCTCATTGCGATCTCCGCGCTTTCATCGCCTACAAGATCTATGCTCCAATCATGCTTGATTTAGTGTAAACTGGTGGACTAAATGGTTTGATTAGTATCATAATTGGTGTGGGACGAGTTTGGTGACTCCTATTCCAAGCCCGAGGACGAGTTTCTCCTCATACTTTACTCTCTCTCTCTCTTCGTTTTAGTATAAGAAAAAATTGCAATGGCTAGCTCAAGATTTGTTTTCTTGATGATAGTAGCGGTGTTGGTCGGATCCACCGTTGCACAGTCACCAACATCCTCTCCTAGGGGTGAGTAAAAACGAATCTGTCACACCCCATATTTTAGGGTATGACGATCCTAGGGTTTAGGGAGACTTAAAGTTACCAAAACCCGTAGAATCTAGTAAACAATATTAAATGTCAATAAATCAAGTACACAATACCCTGAATCTAAACCATTAAACCCATCAAGTCCATACACTCCGATACTTATAATTTTTACACTGAATATTAATAATTCAATACACACTACTATATACATTACCAATATATTTTGTTGATCACTGGTAATAATTATATAATATTTATTTTAGTACCATGGAGCTTTAAATACTGAAGAACAAACAAAATATATATAAACAACCCAGTGTGTAAGACACTCTCCAAGTGAAGTACTGGAACTTGGAAGTTACCTTGCCGACCTCTCTAGAGCCCCTGAAAAATAATAAACCACTAAAATTTGAGACAAGTTCAGTGAGTTAATAATAATATAATATAAATGCGGTAATAGAAGTAAATAGATTCAGTATAACACTAGAAGGAATTTAATGATAATAAATGAGACCATTTGCAACAACAATGTATGTTCGGTATACAGTGGTATATTCTTTTAGCAGAAATCAGTAATTTGAAGACGGTGTGTCCCCCAGTGAATTGAGAGTATTGGCATAAGCCTTGCTCTCCAGTAATAATAGTAAATAGTTACATAAGACATATCAGGTCTTATGGCTAGGATTACCCTTCCCAGCAAGAGTTCGGATATGCTCGTCCTATCCGCAGGCATACCATGTGCAAAAGGTCTGATGTAAACCCACATCAGATGGGTATTTCTGCTTTACAGTACAAATATGGTTTACAGTATATGACAAATATTAGTACAGAGGAAATTGGAAATTAACAGTAACTATTAAATGATCAGTACTTTAGGTTTATTTCGAGTATATGACCCTTTATCAGTCAATAAGAAAATTGACTATTATATAAGGAAATTTAAACAACGATGGTCTCAAACAATATTAATATATATAATATTATATTATTAAATACTCACTGTGAAACTCCTTTGCTCCACTATTCAACACAAGCAAAAAGGTAATTCGCGACCTTCTAGAAAATTCGCCTTATCTTTCCCTTTCTCTTTTCGGTCTACAATTTACATAATATTCCA
>CATKHJ010234474.1:0-22521 GCA_949750685.1 Vernicia montana
AAGAAATTAGGCATTATGCCTTAGGAATTCAAATACAAGAATAGTAGTATATTTTCTACTCACCTTGAATCAAAAAGAATGCTCTATCACTCTATAGAAGCTCCTCAATCACATCAAGCAATGGGGCTCATCACAGCCCACATGATCTCCATAATGACTTCTAGGAGGAACTATACACATAACACATACAAATTATCAATACACATAACCCATGCTCTTAAAATCACTATACTCATACTAATCTCATGATTCTAACTCTATTCCCTCCCCAAGCACACATTATCACAATGAAGGAGAAGAAATTCAAAGAAAATCGAAGCCCTAACTCACCTCATCAGAAATGCTCTAACAATGGATGAAGAGTTGATTGATTAAAACCCTAGATCCTTTGGTTGGAACAATTAATGAAGTCTTCAAGCTTTTAATGTGAGTGGGTGAGGAATTCTTGAGAGAGAAAAATAGGTTGAAAGTTCTGAAATCTCAAATAAATGATTTTGGGGCTCTTAATTTCTTTTAAAGGCCGATTTCCAATTCTGGCCCCGACATAAGTCGCGGTCGCTACATGCCCATTGCGGTCGCTATTCTCTTTAAATCAATTTGTCCAAATCAGGCAGAAGCATTTGCGTCCTGAGTTGCGCCCACTGTCGCTGTCGCGACTTTGGCTCTGCCACACTGCTTAGTGAAATTCAAGTCTTTAAGTCAATATCTCTACTATTCACACAGAGAGCTTTTGAACGAGCGTTCACTATGCTGAATGAGCATTCATCCCCAATTTCTTGAAGAAGCCTTGATTAAATAAAGACCAAAGACGAAGGTCGAAGACCGAAGTCGAAGACTGAAGGTTGAAGATCAAAGACGAAGGTCGAAGATCAAAGACGAAGGTCGAAGGTCGAAGACCGAAGACGAAATGCTATTATTCACGTGACTGTTCATTCTTTCAACATTACCAGGCAAGAGCGTTCACTACTCCTCTTTTAACTTGCTCAAACAATTGTAACTCATTCAAATCATCAATCACTTATCATATAACTCATAGCTCATAAAAATACTAGATTTACATCTAATAACTCATATAGCGAATCAAATAAATACGCAAATGAACTTGGGGTATTACAATTATATATATAAAAGATTAAATTATATTAAATTAATTTATAATTTAATTTCAAATATAAAAGTAAATATATTCCTTTATATTAATGTAAATAAAAACATATATACAAAAATAATATCATAATATTAACAAAAAATTCAAAAGTAATGTCACAATATAACTAAATAAATGAAAAAATCTAAGTTAGATTTGCTGCGTCATCATCGCCATCCTCCTAATCCACCAAATAGTCATCATCATGAGCAGCATCAGCAACAGCATCAACAACAACAATAGCAGTAGCAAAGGAGGAGGATTTGTAGCGATAGTAGGTTATAGATGAGCTGAAAGAGCTAGCCCAATGTGTTGTGACACCATCTGCAGCCACTCCTCCATAGTTCACATCCGAGCATCAACAGTCCTAATCCTCTCATCTACTCGCATATCCACCTCTCGCTGAATGTCCTCGGCTGAAGGGGGTAGGGTAGAAGAAGTACTGGTATTGGGATGTCCATAAAAATGCAGGGCTTGAGAACCAATGCCGTAAATTCTGCCCTTCATCTGTCCCCCAATAGCCTGAATGTATAACTCTCTCTCGTCCACCTAACAATGCTCAGGGGATCCCGGGGCTGGCTGCAACAACTGCTGATGAAGGTTGTTGATATTCTCCTGCATTTTATATAATATTAGTGATTATCATAATATTATAGCATTATAAAAATTTAATTTTAATTTTACTTTAATTGTTTTGTTACTTATATTAACCCTCTAAGATCTTGTATTAACAAATATATGTTGGTCATTCTTCTTTGTGTGTGTGTGAACGAAGACCTCAACGGGCAGAACCTCATGTCCCAATTTTCAAGCTTGTTCAAAATTAAAATATATGAACAAGTAAAATCAAAACAAAAGACAATTTGAAAATTGAATGAAAATAATTACCAATCGTCTGGCGTGCTCCTCATAGGGTATAGACCCTCCAGTGTGCTTTGACGGACCAGATCCTGGACCGCCTTTCTCTGTCTTTCTATTTGCACTGGCCTGATGAGATAGCGCTTGGAACTGGGGAGAACCCCAATGGCTATGCCATCTTTCCCATGCCTCATTAGGCATTCAAGTCTCCTTCTCCTTGTGCTTCACATCGTGAAGCATGTCCTTATACCACAATGCAACCTTCTTATAAAAGGCTATCTCAACTAAAGCGTCGATTGCCCAATCCCAAACATAGTGTTTCTTTAAAAATTTTTAAAAAATTGTGTTTAAGTAATTAAATTACAATTAATTTAGTACTTATATATTACTAGAGATTTGAAATTGTTACATACCTTAAACTCCTCCCAATAGATGTTTTTTACTCTTTGAGGTACCTTTTTCCACATGTATCCTTTCTGAATTAGTCTATATATATATTAGTCATTTTTAATGAATTAATTAGGGATTCAAATAATTTACTTTATTTTTTGGGCTTTTAATTGTACAAAGTCCAAAAATACAATTAAATAATTAACTATATTAACAAAATAATAAATTCACAATATAAAATAATAAATTCACAACATAAAATGATAAATTCATAATATAAATTTCTAGCTCCTACTTAATTTATTATTTTTTTATTTTTGGATATTAATTAACTTTTTTTTACATGATTTTTTGTTCTATTATTACTCTTAATTTATTTTTACTTTTCTTCTAACTCAATATTTTTATTTTTTTTATAATTTTAGATATCATTCTTCTTGGTTTTTTTGCAAGATTTTTTATGGCATATTTTAATTTTAAGGTTCTTTTTTAATTTTAATTTTTATTATATTATTAATCTTAATTTATTTGGGAAAAGTACAGTAAAATACCCTGTGATTTCACACTTATTTTAAATAGGGGCTGTGATTTGTTTCGTGATATTTTAGTACCATATGCTTTACGCCGTTTGACACAACAGTGACAATTGACGTAACGCCATCAAAAATGTTGACATGGCATTTTAAAATTATTAAATATTTTTCTGACGTGGCAACCAATTAAAAAATTGAAAAAATAAAAATAAAAAACGCAGCATTTTATGGCTTCCTCTGCACTTTATATTATTACAACCCCACCTCTGCACTTTCATGTCTTCCTTACCTATTTATAGTGAAAGACACAGATCTTAAACTCAATAGTTGTTTCCAGAGATGGGTTCTCATATTTGGCTAAAAGGGTTGTGTGTTTATGGTCTGCTTATCTTTTCCAGAAACCAACAAAGATTTCAACCCCACTTAGGACTAATAACGACTAATCAAAGACCCTGAAAGAAAGAAAGAAGAATAAATCACATAGCAAAAAAAATCAAAACTTTAGTTACTAACCCAGTTCAATAAATCAAACATTACAATAGTTTGATATCTTTTTTTCACTATTCGGCAGAGAGAACAGATCAATTCATGAATATCATCAAACAAACAAAACCCATGTAAACATGGAACAAAACAAACTAAATATGATACAAAAACAAAATGAGGCAAGCCCAAATGTCAAAATCTAACAAGAAAACAAAAGAAATGGTTACTAATTACCTAGCTGAGGAAGTAAAAGAAGCAGAACTATTTGATGGGTCCTGTCAAGTAGCATAAGATGCCGAAAGGGCTATCGTTATCTCTGAAAATTGCAATCAGTTTGGCATCAAAAATATGGTCATGGGTTGTAATAATCAAGTAATAACCAAAACAATGAAATGAAAATTTTTCTAAAATAGAGAGAAAGTAAAGAGGAAAAATCCAAAGAGAAACAAAGCCTTTGAGACAAAGACACCTGCCCTTTATGC
Source organism: Vernicia montana (assembly GCA_949750685.1). Classification (NCBI taxonomy): domain Eukaryota; kingdom Viridiplantae; phylum Streptophyta; class Magnoliopsida; order Malpighiales; family Euphorbiaceae; genus Vernicia; species Vernicia montana. The sequence goes on from CATKHJ010234474.1 coordinate 3,897, forward strand.
CTCACTCTCTGCCCTACACGTCACTACCCTTCTCCTCTAAATTCAAGTTAATATATCGACTTGCTCATAATCGGATTGTTAGGTGTGTTTATTGAGAGTAGTAAAGAGATCTTCAATATCAAGCGGAGGTTGCGACGATGATGGAGATGGTTTCCCTTTAGCTTTGGGCCTTGTATCTATGGTGGTTTTCTCGGAAAACAAACAAAAAATAGAACTAGAAAATGCAATTGAGATTGGAAGAAAAAATCTTTTTTGACGGCGATTTGCTTGAAGCAAGGCTCATCGGCGATAGAACGGTGCGGTTGTCTAGATTTGAAGTCCACTTCTTCTCATCTCCAAATTTTTCAAAAATTATCTTTCACCTTCTCAAATTCCTACTCAAATCAAGTTCAACATTCATCTACAAACTGATTAAATTCAATCAATTTGACTAATATACAGGTGCTAAAAAGAAAAAAGAAGAGAGACAGAGAGATAAAATACAAAGCTGAGCTTAAAATGGCTGCGTTTTATTTTTTTTCAATTTTTATATTATATGACACGTGGGTGGCACATGTCAAAGAAAATAATTTTATTTTTCACGTCAGCAAATTTAACAGTGTCATGACCCATCTTCTGAGTCAAGACGGTCCTAGGGCATAAGTAAGCTTAAGGCTGCTGAAAACCCGTAGAACTCATACCTGCTATAAGTCTAATATGGTATCATGTAGTCTAAACCATAAACACCACATTGCATCACATTAATTCATGTCCCAAGATCATAACCTACTATCGCATCATCATACACTTATCCATACCATTACAATATTTATCAATTAATTCATACTTGTTCTCTTTCTATACATATCACATCTCAATTACACATCAAATACAATACTCTTTTAATACCCATAGAGCTACTAGAATTGTAATGACCCAAATTTTTATTAATTTTAAAAATCGTATTTTTATAAGAAAATATATTTATTTAATTATAGTTTTATATTTACATTTAAAAATGGTATAGGTATATGTTATGTATTTAAGATAATGAAGATATTACATAAGATTAGTTATTGGAAATTTTTAAATTATTATAATGTTGAAAATATTATTATTTATTATTTAAAGAATTATGAAAGTTTATATTTTAGACTTTTTATTATAATTTTAAAAATGTATGTATATATGTTTAAAAATAATGAAAAAAAATTTGTATATCGATATTTCATGAAATAAAAGTATTTTATGAAATTAATTATTTATGTTCTGATTTATTATAGTTTAATTATTAAAGAACTATTTTCAAAATTTAAGAATTTTAATCTATGTTATTTAAAGTTTAAAGTTATTATTATTATTATTATTATTATTATTATTATTATTATTATTATTATTATTATTATTATATTTGTTTATATGTATATTTTAGCTCATCTAATTGGTTGTTTTACAACCAATCAAATGGCTATTAGATTGCCCCCCCGATTCACAGAGAGAGAGAGGAAGGACTGTGGGTGCTAGTAGCCATTCCTCTGGCTAGTGGTGAGTGACATGGCCACCACCACTAGATCCACCGATGTCTGGCGACTCCAAGTGAAGCAACGGTGACCAAAATCGGCAGCTAGTGGCAGTGCGTGCGAGCAGATAAGCTTCGCCAGCGCCAAAACTTCCAATGGCCATTCAGAGCGTTTTTGGAGGCCTTTTTTAGCGATTCTGGTGCCTATGAATTCTCTCATCATAAGCTTCAATTTGGTACCAACCTCGCCTCCTCTCACTGACCGAAGAAGGAGATTGAAAAATGAGAGTTTGTAGCTTTTGATGCCCAATCCGGCCAAACGGCAGCGAGTGGCGGTACACGGAGACCACTAATGGACTCCTGACATTAAGACGCTTCTGATGGTGTAGATTGCAATCTCCGGGACCACCGGTAGCGGCGGCGCATGGGTCCCAGTCTCTAGTAGCTTCATTTTAGATTCCGCGTGGGTAAGCCTAAAACCCTCGAATTCGAATGTATTGCTTAATTTTTTGGTCGTTTTATGTTGGATATTTGTATTTCGGGTTATGTTTATAATTTTTAGAGTTAAGTTGATGAATATGAAATTAATATAAATTTTCATGAAATTATTGAGTTGAATTTTATATTATGAAATTTTATGAATTTAATTATATGAGTTTTGTATCGCTTTTAAATTGAGGATTGAACTAAATTAATTTTATAAACAAAATTAAAGTTGTGAAATATCTATTTTATTCAAATATTGAGTTTAAATTATGTATGTGATTTTTATTTCGATGTAATTTGATTTAAAGAAATTAAATGAATTTATTTACATGATTTATAAATGTAAATTAGTATTCGGATTGTCAAACTCAAGACTACGATTTATAGAGTTATACGTATGAATAAGTGTATATTATATAATTTAAAAGAATTAAAAGATTTATAGTGATTTTAACAATTTATAAACTAAATTAGTTTTATTAATAAAGGAGTTTCTTGTATAAATAAATTATTTAAAGGATTTTATGTATGTGTATATATATTTGTATGATTTAAAGAAATTAAGTTATCATATGTAAAATTGCTTATATATAAGTTATTAGAAAGTTTTAAGAAAATGATTTTAAGAAATAAAGAAAATAATATAGTTAAATATATAATTCTTTAAAAAGTTGTAGTTATTACCTTTCCAATTAAAATTATTTTTAAGTAAATTACTTTTAAATAATGTTTTAATTATATTAATAATCTTACTTATATGTATATATAGGTATGATTGAGTTGACCCATTGGAAATGATGATATGATGATGTTTAATGATTATGTATATATATATGATTAGAGAATTGAGATGATTGTGATGTTTTGTAATACCCCAAGTTCTTGATGGTTCTAATGTCATAAGATATTATCTAACTATGGATGAATGGAATGAGTATTGTGGATGAATGGAATGAGTATTATGGATATCAGAAGGGAAGGAAGCAATTGCAAGAATATGGTTTGAATGGAATGTATTAATATGCTTGGCTATGGCATAGCATTGTATGATTTCATGAGTGTTCAAGACTAAGGTTGTTTACCTTGTTTGATGAGTGTACTATGGATAACGATTCCCAAGTGTGTCATGATGATTAAGTTATATTTGTGACGATTTTAGATTGATGAATGCAAGTACTAAGAGATGGATGGACTTTGGCTTCCAAGATTGGTAATTCTTAAGTATGATTGATATTTGTTCCATGTATGGTATGATTCTGAATTGATAGATTCTTATGATAAAGGTGTTAGAAGATTACTTTGATTGGTATTGGTTTCTATTATTAATGATTGAACCATGGATGTGTTGTGTGAGATGGTATAGAGCTTTTGGGATAGATTTTGGTTGTATATTGTGTATTGAGGATTGTGGTGATGTGTTGGATTGAGTTTGTTTGAGTTTGGGGGAGGGGGAGGGGGATATTGGAAGTAAGAAAGGATTAGTTTTGGGTTGTCTCATATTTGAACGCTCATTCAGAAGAGTGAACGCATGTTCAAAAGCACTCTGTGTGAACAGTAGAGAAATATGGAATTGGAGATGAATGCCCCTTCATCTAGTTGAATGCTCGTTCAAATGATTTGAACTCACGTTCAAGGTTTGATTCTATAAAAAGACAGCAGTAGCCCTATAGTGAGAAATCTGGTTTTTTCTTCAATTTCTTCAATCCCTACAGCCCGCAACCCTACCAAACTCTATATATGTTCTTCTATGGCTAAGATTAGTCATTTATACTCAAGATATCAAAGGATATACATGATCAAAAGTGGATTTCTTCATGGATTCTTGAAGATTTGGATTTGAGATTGAAGGAGACATTTTGGGTAAGTGTTTAATCCTTCAATTTTCTTTATGGGTTTTGTTAATAGAGTGTTGTAGCATATTCTAGGAGTTTAGATAGAAGCTATTATGAGTGATTTTGGAAGTGATTGATTGATAAAATGATTTTGTTATGAACCCTATAAATCATTTTGGGTATTTTGTTAATGGCTAAGAGTTAAAATTGTTATTAAGGTTTTAGAATGATGGATCTATGGTTAGATTTGTGATTAAGGTTCCATGTTATATGGATAATGTTTGATTTGGGGATTTTATGTGTAGGCTTGAGTGAGCCAAGAATTGGATGAACAAGAATGCAATTGAGTTGATTGGAATATGATTGATGGATTTTGGCAAGTGAGGTAAGTTATGAAATGTTTGTTCAAATGCTTTCATTGTGCATTTTGTTTCAAATAACCCATATTGTTAGAGAGTATTGATGCTCTCATTTGTTTGATTGTGTTGTTTAAATGAAACCAAGATTTGTTATTTCTATTGTTATTGAGACCATTGTTATCACTATCGAATCTTTTGATATCCATTCTGATGTTGTTGCTATTGAATTTATTGTTACCGTTAATGATTGTTATCTTTGTTAAATACTTTGTTGTTGATTGAATTCCTTGTTATCAATCGAATCCTTGCTATCGTCATTATTGATATTGTTATATCTTCATTATTGATATTGTTATTGATATGGAATCTATTGTTGATTGTTGAAATTCATTGTTATTGATTAAATCTTTTGTATCAATTGAATTCTTTGTTATCGATCGAATCGATTATCATCATTATTTAAATCCTTTGTCATCGATTGAATCTATTGTTAGTGTTATCGTTATCTTTATCATCATCATCATTGGATCTATCGTTACCGTCATTGAATCTGTTGTTATTGTATTTGAAATTTTTGATATCATTATTGAATTCATTGTCATTGTTATGGAATCCATTATTTTCGTCATGGAATTCATAGTTATTGTTATTATTGAATCTTTTGTTATCGTCAATGAATTCATTGTTATAGTTGATGAATCCGTTGTTATTATCGTCATTGAATCCTTTATTATCATAAAGAATCCATTGTCATCGTTATTGAACCTATTGATATCGATTGCTGATGAATCTATTGTAATTGTCATTGAGTCCTGTGGTATCGCTATAAATTGAATCCTTTGTTATCAATTGAATATTTTGTTCTCAATTGAAACCCTTACTATCAATCGAATCCTTTATTATCGTCATTAAATCCATTATTATGGTCAATGAAGCTATTGTCATTTCTAATGAATCCATTGCTATTTCTTCATTGTCAATAAGTCTTTTCAGTAAATCCATTGTCATTAATTATTGATAATCGACCTTAAAACCTTTTGTTGTAAAGTCTTTTCATTTTATTATTGATATGCTTATTTATCGAATCCATCATTATTATTTCATTATTGATACGTCTATTCATTGACTTCATTCTCATTGTTAATTGAAACCATTCGCATTGTAAAGTTTTGATACTCCATTGTTGATAACCCTTCTCATTGAATTCCATATGCTAAATATTAAAAGAAAATGCTTTCATTGATAATTGTTAATGAAATACCAATCAAATTGACCTATTATTATTGATATTGTTACCGCTTATTGTTAACCAATTGAGGTATTGATTGTTGAAACCATTAATTAAAATGATGGCCATTTAGGCTAAGAATTATTGTTATTGAACCCGCTGTATTCATTGAAATACAATCTAGCCACCAATATCGTTTGATAGAATCCCCAACTAATGGGGGAAATCATTAGACCAAGTACACTGGTGACTCAACTGACCGGGTCTATAAACTAAGTCAGACGTATCCTCGTAGATATGCGTTGGACCTATTGCAAAAGGGAGAAATTACTACCCTTCATGATTGATATGGAGACTTATAAGGATAGTGGCATAGTCCCGCTACATAAGATCTCTCATAGTTATTGATATTGATATCGAGGCTCATAGGGGATTGTGGTTTCATCCCTCTCATGAGTTCTCTATTGTTATTGAGACTCGTGGTGTTATGGATATGTTGACTCAAGTTCTCCCATTGTTATTGAGACTTGCGGTATTATGATTACACTAACACGAGATCTCTAATTGATTGATTGATTCTGTCATATCATATATTTCTTTGATACCTATTATTGGTCCCTCCTATCATTATTGTTTATTGAACCGAAATCATTGTAAAGTCATATTATCCTATTGATAATGAACTGGCTATTGAACCCAAAGTTATTGTTGATTACCCTATCGTTATTGAAAAGTCATTGAACCATTGAATGTGACATTGATAACCATTGAATATATATATATATATATATATATATATATATATATATTGATTTGTTCACACAGATTCATTGGTTCTGTATGAAACCCAGTTCATCATGCATTTCATAAACTTACTGAGTTGACGGCTCATAACATTGTCTATGGATTTTAGGTTATTGTATAAAAATGGATAGAAGCCAGGTAGGCTAAACTTCTTGATTATATATCTCTTTCGAGAAGCTTTAATGTATATGTTTATGCTTTAACAATATGATATTGTCTAAGATTTGTTTATTATAGTTAAGTTATAGTTGCTCCGTAGTAATTGAATTGTTATAGTGACATTAATGGTATGATGTTATTCATGAAATATTATTGAACTTTTCCTTGACCATTGAGAATAATAATTTAATGATGATCATTGTAATTAGAATGAATAATAAAAGTGTAATGAAATGGATTGTTAAGGAATTTATATTGACTATGGTATATGAATGTAGTAGGTTATGATCTTGGAAATGTATTGATCATATGTATGAATTGTTCATTAAATTGCATGATATCATTATGGATTGTGGAATGGCATAGTTCCTTCGGATTTTCGGTGGCCTTATGTCTACCTATGTTCAAGGATCGTCGCAGCTTAAAAGTTGGGTCGTGACATGTTTGCCAAGTATGGAGGCCTAGAAGGGAAGTTGAGATGTTGTTAATTGTTGTGAGCCTTGTAGGCTTTTTAGAAGTGTTTACTTCTTTTGTTTCAACGGGGAAATGTCCTAGTTATAGGGGAGGTTCTACCAAAATTTCAACAGAATCTTTATAGTCATTAAGTATAGTTTTAAGGGTTAAGGTTTGAGTTAGTTATATTATGATATTCCTTATTTGTTATCCAGTGTACGTGTTTCAGGAGTTTTCCTAGTTACCAGACGACCAACTGATGCTCCAAGGAGAATTAGTTAGGTTTTTTGTCAAGTTTGTGAATTGATATATTTCAATTTAATTCTGCATCTAAGTACCGTATTCATGCATTAACTGAATGAATATTATATTTATATTAATTATCATTACTTGTATTAAATTAAGAGCATCACATATGTGTATGTCATTATGTATATATGTTATGAAATCTATGATTGCTATGTATGTTTGTGATTGCGATGGAAATTGGAGGATGTGGATCCAACTCATACTAACATAGGAATGTATATGATTATATGATGATCTATGTATATGAGATGATGTATGATTGATGATGATATTACAGGGATAGCTTAGCTTAAGTTGGTCTCACTGTGGCCCTTAGACATGGATGAGAGAGTATAGGGATGCCTGGTTAGAGTTGGACTCACTGTGTCCTTGTAGTTTGGATTATAAGAGACCTAAGAGAGGGGGTCAGCTCCCCAATTATGATAGACTGGATATTAGATGAGGGTTGGATTCCACGAACTGTTTCCATCATGTTCTTCTGTGTATGTTTATAGATGATTATTTGTGACATGGCATTTCATATGAATTAATTATTACATGCATGCCAATTTATTTATATCAGGTCATTGAGTAAAACGCTCACCTCTGTTCAACATTTTTCCCCAGGTTATAGTAAGCAATAGAATCATATGAAATTAATTTCATTATTGAAGAGTAGCACTGCATTTCCTCTTTCACAGTTGCCCAGTATTAATTTTATGTGTTATAAATTTTAGTTTAAATTTTAGAACTTCACATTGTTATTCAATTATATGTGATTCTGTATATTTATGTTGAGTTTGGAGGATATTCAAGTTTCCACATTCTAGTTGATGTGATATTTTGTTAAGCAAGAATCAGATAATGATGATGTTAATATGATGTATATATAGGTTCTGCTTGACAGGTGGGCTCATAGCCCTATTCTGTAATAGTTACAACTATCATATTGCATGTTTTATCATTTATTAGTTAGTTAGGCTTACTACAGGTTCTGGAAGCCTTATGTTTTTCCGTTTCCTAGTGCTGGTCACGTGCCCTTGGGTTTGGATCTTGACAAGAATAACTTTAACATTTACAAATATATATATATATATATATATATATATATATATACACACACATATCAAGTGAACTTTATTCCAATAGAAAAATCCTCAAATGAAGAATAAAGCTTGAGGAATCACCTTGCTCACTATGTTGTTAATCTGAAAATCATTTGACAACCACATATGAGAATACTCAGTGAGTAAAGAATATACTACTATACTTGTAAGGCTAGGTAGTCAAGGCCAGCTCACAAGGATGGCTCATGGCTTTGTACAATTTGGTACATACTTATGATCATGAATTAGAATATAAAAAATTCATAATAACAATTAGGATTTAACATACTCATAGCTTAGTGTTAATGTAATACCCCGAATACATGTATGGACTTCTAGTAAATCATATAAATGAATTTATGATAGTATAACATGTGTATGAATGAATATGGATGCAATTTCTTAAGGATTGAAGGTTGATTTGTTAAGTGGAGCTGCAGGGCAAGAATAGCGCCCACGACATTGATTTCGCGTCCAGCATAGCGATCGTGACCCAGACTGCGATCTTTACTGGATAAAAGTTACTGATGAAGAATGACAATTCACGACTACGATGAGGGTGTAGTGATCAAGATATAGCTGTAAATAGTCACGTAAACAGTACCACATTGTGACCGAAATAGGGATGTTGCGACTGCGAGTGGCATATTGCGACCGCGACTCTCATCGGGGACAAAATCATGAATCATCCTTATGTAAGGAATTAAAAGCCCCAAATTCATTTCCACCAGATTTTTCAGAGTTCTAAAACCTATTTTCTCTTAAGAAGTTCTCTATTTACTCATTCTAAGTTCAAAGGAGCTCATTTATTGCATGATTAAGAGGATCTAGGGTAGAAGAATCCACTTTCTCTTCTTATTGATTAAGCATTGAAGTTAAGGTAAGTTAGGGTTTATGTGTTTTCTTCCATTTCCCTTTCAATCACTTCAATTGGGCTTAAGGTTATGGTAAGATTAGGATGAATTAGCATTGTTTAATGAGTTAAGGTCATAGATTATTGATTTATTTGCTATTTCTATGGTTGGGTATATGTAGCTCCTTATAGAGATAGAAGAGATGATGACGATGGAGGATGTGACCATCATATTTGCTTGCTATAGAGAATGATTGCAGGATATTTTGGGAATTGCATTGTTAAGGTGAGTGATAATTATACTATTATGATTGTATTCTAAAACATGAGGCATAAATGCCTAATTTTTCATGAACTTCCAAATGATTATTGATTATTGTTAAGTATCCTTATTTGTGATGTCAAATTCATTGTATCCATGAATCATGATTGAACCAAGACCATGTTTATTGTATAACTATGACGTGAACCTTTTAAGAACCTATGCATGACAATGACCTATGATTCATGATATCCTTTGTATAAACCCATATGACCATAACCCTAAAGAAAAAAACCCCAACTCTGATGTGGGGTAAGACATCAACACAATGTACTTCATTGGATAGAGTAAAGTATCCAAGCTCTAGTTAGGAAGGGCTATAGTGTCCTAGCCATGAGATTTGATAAATCTTGTACAGAGATGAGGGTATACTCCATAAGAAGAGCCTCTACCTCTAATGTTCATGATTGAATAGATTTTATGTCTCAGTTCTCGGTAACGCCTAATGGCATATACTCATTCTCATGGGGAACTTTAAGACTTATGAACCTCTATTCAAGTTATCGCTAATTCTGCTAAATATGACACGTACATAATGAATGAACCTTATGAACAATTGATATTGTATGAACCATGAACTTTTCTTGTTAGCCATCTTTGAATCACAAGCCTTACAAGTATGGTAGTATAATCATTACTCGCTGCTTTATGTCATTAGTAATTCCATTTTTCAGGTGAGCTTTAGTTTATCGGTTCAGTTTCCAAGGCGTTCTTCTTCTTCCTCAGAAAATTAAGTGATTAATGTAAAGCTCCATTCTTTTTATTTATTTTGTGAAGATGATGATTCAAATCTTTAGATGCTTCATGGTACATGTATGAATGGTATTCTTTTGGCCTTTAAGGCATTAATCTATGAATGATATAATATGTAAGATGACCTAAGATATAACTATTGATGAATATATGAATTATAAATGTTATTGATGAGTATGGATTAGTATGATTGTCAGGTTTAGATCTTAGGACATTTGAATGTGATTGGATTGCATGATATCATTTTGGATGATTGATTGGCAAGGTTCCTACGAGTTTTCGATGGCCTTAAGCTTACCCATGTCCTAAGATCGTTGCGGCTCGAAGGTCTGGTCATGACAAGGTTAGTATCAGAGCATAAGTTAAAGTCTAGAATAGACTATAATAGGTTATATGAGTTGTATAGAGTAAGTAATACCATGAAGAATAGGAAATTCCTTATGTCAATTGAAGTCATCGACGTGTTAAGAATTCTTATATAAGTTTATGTGTTATCGTATAGATGCCACCAAGAAGGTGACACCTTCCTCTTCGAAGGGGACCTCAACGCCCCAGAAAGAGAGCGGTATCTGATGCTACATCTATTCATGAAGAACTGCCTAGGAATCAAAGAAGAAGAATCCAATAAGAAGAAGATGATTATGTACCACCTCCTCCAATAGATGCCATCAAAATCTTGAGATAAGAGATACGACAATTGAGGGAAGAAATTCAACCTTTGAGGGAAGCTCAACAAGTCCCACAACCTCCTCCTCCACCACCAGTTGTACCAAGGGCACCTAGGGAGGTAAGGGCTCCTTCTCCTCCATTAGTACCTATACCGGATAGAGGGGAGATAAGAGTACTTGATGATGGTAGGTTTTCCATCCAAGATTTCAAGAGACTTAAGCCTCTAGAATTCGCTGGGGAAGATGGTGAGGAACCTCAAGAATTTCTTGAGAAGATAAATAAGCTAATCCATAGATTGCTCTATTCAGATGCAAGGGTAATAGAATTGGTAGGCCTTCAGTTGGATAAAGAAGCTTGGCAACGGTATTTAAGGGATGTGGAAAAAAAAGTATACAGTGAGAATCCTGTTACATGGGTTATGTTCAAGCAAGAGCTCATGGATCAGTTCCTAGCTAAAGGGGAATGACAGAATAGGACTCTACAGTTTAAGCAGTTGAAACAAAAACTTAGAATGACTATTTCGGAATATGCTAAGGAGTTTAACAGACTTAGCAAGTTTGCTCCTTACATAGTTCCTACCAAAGCAAGCAAGGTAAAGAGATTCAAGATGGGATTGATCACTCTATTGTACAATGCCTTTCTTTCAGTGGATTTCCCAACATTGGCTAAGTTGATTGATAAAGCCAAAATGATGGAGGCCAGACATAAGACAGAAAGAGTTGCGAGGGTAGAGAGAGAATAGAAAAATAAGAACAAGAACAGAGGACAAAGCAGTCAGGGTAGATAAAGGGGAAACAATATGCAAGTCCAAGCATTTGAGACTCCAGTTTCTTCTACAATGCATAGTATAGCCAACATAGAGGGGGAGGCCAAGGTAGAGGCCAAACCCATAGTACTTCTATAGCTTCAGCACCAGTGAATAATAGTGCACCAAGGACTTCATATCAAGATTTCACAAATCCCACTTGTCCTGAGTATGGGAAGAAGCATACTGGTACTTGCAGGTTTGCTTCTAGTGCATGTTTAGCTTGTGGTCAGATGGGCCACTACATTAAGGATTGTCTTGAGAGGAAAGTATAGCATAACACATCTACAGCCTCACAGCCTAAAATTCAGATGGCTAGATCATAAGCAAAGGGTTCTTATGGATGTGGAAGGGAAATAGGCCAATCATTTGGTACATGACCCATTACAACAGAGAAAGGAAAAGGAAGGGTATTTGCAGTGAACCAGTAAGAAACCAGGGCAATTAACACTACGATGACAGGTATTATTCCTATTCAAGGCATACATGCATGGGTCTTATTTGATTCTGGTGCCACACTTTCTTTTATGTCACCATGTTTTGCAAGAAAGATAGGAAAGAATAGAGAGAGTATGAAAGTTCCTTTAGAAGTGTCTACACCTCTAGGGGAAGTTATAGATGTGCATCATGTATACTCAGCATGTATAGTAAAGATTGATGGGAGAAAGCTTCCGAGTGATTTGATCGAACTAGAAGTGCTAAAGTTCGATGTGATTCTTGGCATGGATTGGCTATCCCAGCACCATGCCCATATCGTTGTCATGAGAAGAAGATAGAGTTCAAAAAGGAAGGGGAAGATGCATTTGTGTACCAAGGGGATAAAAGTGATATTTCTTCTAATATTATATCTGTTATTGGGGCAAGAAGACTATTGAGAAAATGAGGTAAGGGATATCTGGCATATCTCGTGGACATACGAAATACTCCTAATGAGGTTCATCAAATACCAGTAGTTAGTGAGTTTCCGGATGTGTTTTCTGATGAATTGCCATAACTACCATCGGAGAGAAAGATTGAGTTCAACATTGAACTTCTTTCAGGCGCACAACCAGTGTCTATTCCTCCTTACTATATGGCACCTATGGAATTGAAAGTGTTGAAAGCATAATTACAAGATTTACTAGATAAGGGCTTCATTAGACCTAGTAGTTCACCATGGGGTGCACCAATCCTCTTTATGAAGAAGAATGATGGTTCTATAAGGCTTTGTATGCAGTTGAACAAGTTAATTGTCGAGAACAAATATCCTTTGCCAAGTATTGATGACTTGTTTGATCAGTTACAAGGGGCAAGTTATTTCTCCAAGATTGATCTCAAATCGGGCTATCATCAGCTCAAAATTAAGAATGAGGACATTTGCAAAACTTCCTTTAGGACAAGATATAGCCATTATGAGTTCACGGTGTTGCCTTTCGGCTTAACCAATGCTCTTGTGACCTTTATAGATTTAATGAATTAAGTGTTCAAGCCTTTCTTAGATAAATTTGTGATAGCTTCATCGATGATATCCTTATTTACTCCAAGAACAAAGAAGAACATGAAGAGCATTTGAGAATTGCATTACAGACCTTGAGATAGCATCGATTGTATGCCAAACTATCGAAGTGTGAGTTTGGCTTGATCATGTGTGTTTCTTAAGGCATGTAATCAGCAAGGATAGAATCAAAGTTGACCCGAAGAAGATTGAAGCAGTGTCAAGTTGGCCTAGACCTATGAATGTGATGAAAGTACGTAGTTTCCTTAGCTTGGCAAGTTATTATAGGAGATTTGTTAAAGATTTCTCCAAGATAGCCTTGCCAATGACCAAGTTGAATAGAAAGAAAGTGAAGTTCATTTAGGATGATGACTGTAAAAAGAGTTTCCAACAGCTCAAGACTTGTCTCACTACAGCTCCAGTACTTGCATTACTAGAAGGATTAGAGGGGTTTGCGATTTACTGTGATGCTTCAAGAGTGGGATTGGGACGCGTCCTCATACAACATAGAAAAGTGATTACATATGCTTCAAGACAATTAAAGAAGCATAAAATGAATTACCTAACACATGACTTGGAAATGGCAGCTGTGATCCTTGCTCTCAAGATATGGAGACATTACCTATATGGTGAGAAGTGAGAAATTTACACCGATCACAAGAGTCTCCAGTATATCTTAAGACAAAGAGATTTGAATCTAAGACAAAGAAGATGGGTAGAGTTGCTAAAAGATTATGACTATCAAATTCATTATCATCCGAGCAAAGCTAATATGGTTGCAGATGCTTTGAGCCAGAAATTAATGGGAAGCTTATCTCATATTACAGCATCAAAGAATCCGTTGGTTAAAGGATTAAAAGAATTGCTCAACAAAGGGTTACAATTGGAGATTTTTGAATCTCAAGTACTCATTTCACACTTTCAAGTGAGGCCTACATTGATTAACGAGATAAAGTCATTGCAAGACAGTGATCCTTTACTGTTTAAGTTAAAGAAAAAAGTTCAAGCAGGCTAAACAGTAGAGTTCCAGTTGAAAGACAATGTGCTGATGCATAGGAATCAGTTATGTGTACCTAATGTGGATGGACTTAAAGAGAGAATAATGAAAAAAGCTCATATAGTATTCATCCAGGTACAACCAAGATGTATCATAACTTGAAAGATTGTTATTGGTGGCCTAGAATGAAGAAGGGTGTAGCTACTTTTGTGACTTCTTGCTTGACATGTCAACAAGTCAAGTTTGAGCATCAGAAACCTTCTGGATTTTTATAAGAGATCCAATTGCCAAAATGGAAATGGGAGCATATCACAATGGACTTCGTAGTCGGACTACTAAGGACTTCGAGGGGTTATGATTCTGTTTGGGTGATTGTGGATAGATTGACCAAGTCGGCCCATTTTCTAAAAGTAAAGACCACTTACACTGCAACTCAATATGGTCAATTGTATTTGGAAAAGATAATGAGTTTGCATGGAGTGCCAGTATCCATCATCTTGGATAGAGGTACCCAATTCACATCTAGATTATGGCATAAGTTGCAAGAGGCATTGGGCACGCAGTTGAACTTTAACACTGCTTTTCATCCACAAACGGATGGGCAATTTGAATGAACTATACAAACATTGAAAGACATGTTACGCATGTGTGTGCTTGATTTTGGTGAGAATTGGGACAAGTACCTACCTTTGATAAAGTTTGCTTATAACAATAGTTACCATTCCAACATAGGCATGGCACCATATGAAGCATTGTATGGTCGGAAGTGCAGATCACCGTTATGTTGGATGGAAGTTGGTGACAAACATGTTGAGGGGCCAAATTTGATTAAGGAAACTTTAGAGAAAGTTCCACTCATCAGAGAAAGATTGAAGATGCCTTTTAGCAGACAAAAGAGCTATATGGATCCGAAGCGAAAGGATGTCAACTTTTCTATAGGAAATCATGTTTTCTTAAAGGTGTCTCCTATGAAGGGTGTAATGAGGTTTGGAAAGAAAGGCAAACTTTCTCTAAGGTACATTAGGCCATTTGAGATATTGAACCGAATTGGCAATGTTTCATATAGGCTAGCTCTTCCTCCGAGTTTAGCCCATGTGCATTTGGTATTCCATATTTCAATGTTGAGGAAATACATATCAGATCCATCACATGTCTTACAACCTCAAGCAATAGAAGTAGATAAGGATTTGTCGTATGAAGAAATTTCAGTTGCTATCATCAATTGACAAGTGAAGAAGTTACGAAATAAAGAAATTGCTATGGTAAAGGTTCAATGGAAAGATCATAGTTTAGATGAGTGTACTTGGGAGAGTGAGCAAGACATGCTATTCAAGTACCCTCACTTATTTTCTATATAATGATGTATATGCTATGTATATGTTAAATTCAAGGATGAATTTTCTACAAGGAGGGCAGAATGTAATACCCTGAATACATGTATGTACTTCTAGTTAATCATATGAATGAATTTCTAATAGTACAACATGTGTATGAATGAATGTGGATGGAATTTCTTAAGGATTGAAGGTTGATTTGTTAAGTGGAGCTGTAGGGCAAGAATAGTGCCAGCGATATTATTGTCGCGACCGCGACATTGATTTCGCATCCAGCATAGTGACCGCAACCTAGACCGCGATCTCTACTGGATAAAAGTTGTTGATGAAGAACGGTAATTCGCGACCGCGATGAGGGTGTAATGACCTCGATATAGCTGTGAATAGTCACGTAAACAGTACCACATTGTGACCGAAATGGGGATGTTGCAATCATGATAGAGATTTAGCAACCGCGAATGGCAAAGTACGACTGCGACTCTCATCGGGGACAGAATCCGGAATCAACCCTATAAAAGGAATTAAAAGCCCCAAATTCATTTTAGCTCAATTTTTCAAAGTTCTAAAACCTATTTTCTCTTAAGAAGTTCCCCATCTAGTCATTCTAAGTTTAAGGGATCTCATTTATTGCAACATTAAGAGGATCTAGGGTTGAAGAATCCACTTTCTCTTCTCATTGATTAAGCATTAAAGTTAAGGTAAGTTAGGGTTTATGTGTTTTCTTTCATTTCCTTTCAATTACTTCAATTGGACTTAAGGTTAAGGTAAGATTAGGATGAATTAGCATTGTTTAATGAGTTAAGGTTATAAATTATTGATTTATTTGCTATTTCTATGATTGGGTATGTGTAGATCCTCATAGAGATAGAAGAGATGATGATGATGGAGGATGTGACCATCATATTTGCTTGCTATAGAGAATGATTGCAAGCTATTTTGGAAATTGCATTGTTAAGGTGAGTGATAATTATACTATTATGATTGTGTTTTGAACTATAGGGCATAAATGCCTAATTTTTCATGAACTTCCAAATGATTATTGATTATTGTTAAATATCTTTATTTGTGATGTCAAATTCATTATATCCATGAACCATGATTGAACCAAGACCATGTTTATTTTATAACTATGACGTGAACCTCTTAAAAACCTATGCATGACAATGACCTATGATTCATGATATTCTTTGTATAAACCCATATGACCATGACCCTAAAGCAGAAAACCCCAACTCTGATGTGGGGCAAGACATCAGGCATTGTGCACAATGTACTTCGTTGGATAGAGTAAAGTATCCAAGCTCTAGCTAGGAAGGGCTATGATGTCCTAGCCATGAGATCTGATCAATCTTGCGCAGAGATAAGGGTATGCTCCATAAGAAGAGCCTCTACCTCTAATGTTCATGATTGAATATGTTCTATGTCTCAGTTCTAAGTAATGCCTAATGGCATATACTCATTCTCATGTGGAATGTTAAGACTTATGAACCTCTATTCAAGTTATTGCTATTTCTGCTAAATATGACACGTACATAATAAATGAACCCTATGAACAATTGATATTGTATGAACCATAAACTTTCTTGTGAACCATCTTTGAATTACCAAGCCTCACAAGTATGGTAGTATAATCATTACTCACTGCTTTATCTCATTAGTGATTCCATTTTTTAAGTGAAATTTAGTTTATAGGTTCAGTTTCCAAGGCGTTCTTCTTCTTCCTCGGAAACTTAAGTGATTAATGTAAAGCTCTATTCTTTTTATTTATATTGTAATGATGATGATTCAAATCTTTAGATGCTTCATGGTACATGTTTGAATGGTATTCTTTTGGCCTTTAAGGCATTAATTTATGAATGATATGATATGTAAGATGACCTAAGATATAACTATTGATGAATATATGAATTATAAATGTTATTGATCAGTATGGATTAGTATGATTGTTAGGTTTAGATCTTGAGAGATTTGTATGTGATTGGATTGCATGATATAGTTTTGGATGATTGATTGGCAAGGTTCCTATGGGTTTTCGGTGGCCTTAAGCTTACCCAGGCCTTAGGATCGTCGCGGCTCGAAGGTCAGGTCGTGACAGTTAAATAACTTAGGATATACTTGAAAATTTGGATGTATGGCACATGAAACTTATAATTCTTGTAAAAAGTGGAATACATTATATAAGTTTAAATGTGAGTGGGATTTATATTTGTTAATCTTAAATTTTACGTGAGTTACACATAAATGAATATTTTTAATTATGGAATTCTTAATATTTAAATGGATTATATATATAGAGATATACTTTGAAACATTTATTAATTTATAAACATTAGAAAATTAATCAAAGGGATCATAGAACTTGGTTTATTCATTTCTTGCAATTTAGGTTACATAAGTACTTTTCAATGAAATGGACATTTAAAGTTCTTGGCTTATGAATTAACCTTTGGAAATGTGATTATTTATCTTTGGATACAATTTCTTTAAGGTACACATGTTGATTTATAACAATTATTGTGTAATACTTTGGAATCGCGGTTCTTTATGATCAATCCTTTAATTCAAAGACTTTGGTACAATTACTTATGATAATACACAAATCATATACATTTATACACATGTTGAAATATCTGAAATATTTTTAGATTTACATAACTTTAGAAGTCATTGAAATCATGTATAATTGTACTTTTGAAATCATTTTAAAATGGAGATTATACTAATCCTCTATATATATATGAATAGAAATATAGATATGAAATGAAAACAAATATGAAATGGAATGAAAACAGTATATAAAACAGTAAAATAAAATGAAGATGATGATGAAAAGTATTTCTGATGTGCAAGATCCTTTACAAGCGAGCAAAGAGCATACTTATGTAATGATCTGATGTATAATAATTTTTAAAATAAATAAAATATAAAGAAAATAAAATATATAAAATGAACTGGTTTTACAAAAATTTGTAAAACTGAGATACAATCTAGAGATATGGAAATATGTGTTACTGTGGGAAATATTACAGAGGATGTATGGGAAAATTGCTCAACACATAAGCTTCCTATATAATCTCTATAGTTTTCTCTCAAAAATGAACGATCCCCTCCTTTGAAGTGGCTTCTTTCTTATATAGAAAAGGTAGAGAGCTTCTTCAATAATATATATATATATATATATATATATATATATATATATATATAT
>CATKHJ010234490.1:0-15175 GCA_949750685.1 Vernicia montana
CTCTAATCCAAAAAAAAATTGATCCTCAAAACCCAATACCTTTGGCCTAGTAAGCACTCTTTATCCAAACACCTTAAGCCCAAGACATTTGGCCCACTACCACCTTAAAGCCCAAAATCTTTGGCCCCTCACCTACCTCAAGCCTAAAACATTTAGCACATTTTCTCTTAAGCCCAAAGCACCTCACCTCTTTTAAAGCCCAAAATATTTGGCCCACTATTATCTTTAAGCCCAAAACCTTTTGGCCTCCAATATAAGACCTGATCAATGAGCATCCTTTATCCCGTCACCTTAAGCCCAAAAAATTTGGCCTACCATCATCTTTAAGCTCACAACCTTTTGGCCTCCAATCTAAGACTTGATCCTTAAAGCCCAATACCTTTGGCCCAATGAGCATCATTTATCCAACCACCTTAAGCACAAAGCATTTAGCCTACTATTACCTCAAGTCCAAAACTTTTATCACCTCATCTCACCTTAAGCCCAAAAACCTTTTGGCCTTCAATCCAAACACTCCCTCAATTCCAAAAGTTGAGCAAAGATGCACCTTACCAGATTCATCTGACCTACCCAGTGACCAGCATTTTGAGGAGAACATCGGCCTAACTGACGTGCCCTTGTTCGAGCCCAATAATCAAGTTGAGTCCAGTCAATCTTGAGTCTGAGTCCGAGTCTGTCAAGTCTTATGCTTCTTTATTTTCTTTTGAGTCGAATTTAGAGTCAGATTTTATCGAGTCATGTTTCTCTCCTTTTGGGTCTGTAATTGACCAGAGTCAGAATCTGTTAAGTCCAGCTTTCCTTTTGAGTCTGTTTTTTAAATTTTGATACTATTTTTAATGAAAAAGTTTGAATTTTATCTTTCATCGTATATCTCATGTTCCTTCTTTTTGAATCCAGTCTGAATGATACAAAAAAAATTTAAATAAAAATGAAAATGCAAAGAATCAATTATTGGCATAGAGGAAAAACCAAAAATCACATACATTGCATCTGCATATCATGATACACAGGCATTGATTGGAACAGTTCGTTAGTTCTTAGACTGTTTTGCACGGGAAACCAAGGATATGGTGGGGGCAGATCCAAGCATCGCGGTTCACAAGATCCCGACCTATGAACACATGAAGCCTGTTAAGCAGAAGCTGTGCAGAATGAAGGCAAAATGGTCTTTAAAGATCAAAGAAGAGGTAATCAAGTTGTTAGACAATCAGTTCATCGAACTGAACACTTACCCTTCATGGTTAGCCAACATAGTGCCTATCCCCAAGAAAGACGAAAAGTCCACGTATGTGTTGACTACAGGGATCTCAATAAGGCTCGCCTGAAAGGTGACTTTCCTTTGCCTCACATTGACTTATTAGTAGACCGTATGGCAGGTGCATAAGTGGTCTCCTTGACTGACCTCTACGCGGGCTACAATCAAGTCTAAGTATACTTTTCCAACAAGGAAAAGACATCTTTCATAACAGAATGGGGCACCTACTGTTATCGAGTCATGCCTTTTGGTCTGAAAAATGTCGGAGCAACATATCGGCCTCCTATGCCACTAAATCTCATAGTGACACCATGGCCTTTTGCCACTTGAGGCATAAATGTCATCGAAAGAATCTCCTCGAAGTCCTCCAGTGGTCATGAATACATTCCGGTAGCTGCAGACTACTTAAAAAAATGGATTGAAGCATCTCCATATCAGGCCTTGAACTTTAAAAAGGTGGCCCATTTCATTCGAACCAATATCCTTTATCGGTTCGGAACCCCTTTCGAGATAATCACTGATAATGGCTCCTACTTTCAAAAAGAAGTAGTCCGACTGCTCCAAAAAGGAATCCAGCATCACCGCTCCTCTTCGTACCAGCCACAGACTATGGAGCAGCTGAGGCTGCCAACAAGACCCTCAAGACCACTCTGTAGAAGACCATTGTGAAACACAGAGACTGGCATAAGCATTTATCTGCCTCCTTATACAGAACCACTGTCCGCACTCCTACGGGGGCAACCTCATATGCCTTGGTCTACAGAATAAAGGTTGTCCTCCCCATTGAAATACAAATCTGCTTTGCTAGGGTGATGAGAGAAAGCCAACTAAGCAAAATATAGTAGATTAGAGGCTATCATGATCAGTTGAATGCCATCGATGAAAAGAGAATGGATGCTTTGTACAGAATTCAAGGTTATCAACAGAAACTAGCCAGACACTTTAACAAAAGGTGAAAGACAGAGATTTGCAAGAAGGGAATCTTGTCCTGAAAAGTCATCCGAGCTTCTTGCTCACCCAAAAGGAAAGTTCATACCAAACTAGGCTGGGCTTTACATACTCAAGAAGATCCTATCTGGCATAGGCACCATCCTCATGGATGTGGATTGAAACCAATTCTCCAATCCTTACAATTTGGACCAACTAAAGAGATACTTTGTCTGAAAGTAATGTCTGCATTTAGTTTCACTATTTTCAAAGCACTGTAATAAGAACTACATGGACCTAATTCTCCCTAAAAGAAAATAACAAAAAAATGATGTAAGGGATACGTAGGCAGCCCAACTCGGGTGCGGTCCAAATCACAGTAGAAGACTTTTTTGTTCACATGACAAAGCATCTCATTCTCATTTTCTCTGTGCCTAAATGCATCACTCACTTGGTTCTTTTTCAAAAAAAAAAATGCTCGCTAAGCTGAAAACCTGAAAGGGCGGCTTAGGCAGAAATTAGAGCAAGCTCATCTAGTTGAAAACCTGAAAGGGCGACTCGGGTAGAAGCTAGAGCTAAAAAGAAAAAAATGTGTCATTCAAATTCTATTATGAGTCATGTCAAAACTCATTTTTCATATTCATGGGTAGTCTATTTCAACTCGATCAGGTATGTCTAAAGTTCGAGTCTATCAGGTCCGTCTAAATAACTCAACCTCCATCAATTATTCATTTTCTTCTTAAAACAGTCAAACAACTCTACCCATCTTGGGGTCATCTACCTTTGTGTCAGTCCTTTTTTTCATTGAAGAATCACAAAAAAAAAAAAAAATGAAGAAAGTGTTCAAAGTCAAAATCATCCCAAGTAAAGTTGCCCTTACCTCTCACTAGGGGCACAACCATCAAAGTTGTTCACATTCTTTTGAGTCACTTTCGGTCAGTCTGTCATCCCTTATTAGGGGCATGATCTCTAAGTTGTGTCTTCCTATCAAAGTGCTTAAGTCACTAAAAGACCCAAACTATTTGACTCTCTTTCATTCCTAAAAAGTCCATCCCGACCTCCATACCAATCTCACTGAATCCTAAAAGCACCATCCCCAAGAATCTTCCTAGCCCACATAATGCATTCTTTCTTTTTCATGAGTCATAGTAACAAAACCACAAAGTTGAAGCTTCTTAGCAGAACCAGAACTGATCGAACCTCTCTTAGAATCCGCATCACCCAAGCCATTTGTGAAATGCCTACCTTTCATTTCCAAAGCTCCAGCTCCTTAATGAAACCAAGCCACTCGAAAGGTTCCATTGTAGACCGAAATCAAAGCATATCCCTCTCACTGTTCAAAGACAGTCCAATCTTCTAAACCCAAGACCTAGGTTGCCTAACAGATAGGTCAATCCCCTTAAATCAGAATCAACCAAATCTTTTCACTAAGGGTCCTCCACCTGATCAGCCAAGCCAAAAGGATCCTCCACCCGATCAACCAAGTCAAAAGATCCTCCACCCGATCAGCCAAATCAAGAGGGTTCACCCGATCAATTAAATCTTATCTCTCGAGTCGACTAGCCATAGGCCGAGGCTCTCTCCTCTTTTCAAAAAAATTTCTCGGGCCGACTTACCATAGGACGAGGCTCTCTTATTTTCAGAATCTCTCAAGCCAACTCGCCATAGGCCAAGGTTCTCTTCTTTTTAGAATCTCTCGAGCCGACTTGCCATAGGCCAGGGCTCTCCTATTTTCAAAATTTCTCGAGCCGACTCGCCATAAGCTGAGACTCTATTATTTTCCAAATCTCCTGAGTCGACTCTCCATAGGTCGAGGCTCTCTTTTCCATCCTTCTTTATCTTGAAATCACCCAAATATGTCTAAACACTCACCTAGACATCAAGCTAGTTTCTTTTCCCATCTTCCGAAAATCATCTATTTAGATAACCAATCATTGGTTCAAGGTATTAAGTTTGCATAAACACCTTTCTGCTTGAGGTCTAGATTACCTGTCATGGTCATCACTTAAAAATATCACAGATTTATCAGACCTTCCTAAGATAGCCTTAGGAACCCACCAAAGAATCATTTCATAACATACAAGCCACTTTGTTCCAAGATCATTACATGCAAATTGCATTCATAACATACATAAAGCAAACCCGTGAATCCACCCTCTTACATCCATGCAATCATCCACTACATGCATCATCAATTTAAGCAAAAGATCCATGATTCCCAAAACATACATACATAAACATGCATCATCTATGCACAAACATACATGCATGTGCAATCATCCACAGTCATACACCATCATGCATTCTCATCTTCAGACAATCCTAAAATGGCCTACAAATACTCATGTCTTTCAATCAATTGACAACCTTAACATAGAACAAAGTTCTCCTTTTCAGACAACCTTTGCATAAAGCAAGGTTTCCCTTTCCTGACAACTTTTGTACGGAGCTAAGTCCTCCACTCGATTCAGACAAGTCCAAAAGGGTCCTCTACTTGATCGATTAAAACTTCTCGAGCCAACTCGCCATCAGTCGAGGCTCGCCTCTTATCAAATTCTTTTCCAAACTTCTCGAGCCAACTCACCATAGGTCGAGGCTCTCCTCTTTTCAGAATCTCTCGAGCTGACTCGCCATAAGCCGAGGCTCTCCTCATACTAAAATCTTTTCAAAATCGCTCGAGCCGACTCACCATAGGCCGAGGCTCTCCTCATACCATAATCTTTTCAAAATCTCTCGAGCTGACTCGCCATCTCCTATTTTCAAAATCTTTCGAGCCGACTCACCATAGGCCAAGGCTCTCCTCTTTTCAAAATCTCTCGAGCTGACTCACCATAAGTCGAGGCTCTCCCCTTATTAGAATCTTTCAAAATACCTCAAGCCAACTCGCTATAGGTCGAGGCTCTCACCTTTTTTATCCCAACCATTTAAATTCTCCCCAAGATACCGAGAGCATCTTCCTTTATCCATCAATACATTAAATGTCTAGAAACGATCACCTAGGCATCTCTGTGGTTCCTTTCCTATTCCCCCTTATTTTGAATTGATCAAATCCTTCACCCAGAAATATTTAGAAACAATCGTCTAGACATCCCTCTAGTTCGTTCCCCTCCCCTGCCTTTTTATCCAAGTCAGCCCCATCCTTCACCTAAAAATATCTAGCCACTAGCCTACATATCCTTTTGGTTTCTCTTTTCGCTTCCATTTATCAAGTCAAGTTTCCACCCATAAATGTTTAGGAACGACTACTTAAACATTCCTGTGGTCCATTCTCTCATCTTTTTATCAAACTCAGTCACATTCTCCACCAATAAATGTTTAGGAACAATTGCTTAAACATCTCTTTGGTTCCTTATACCATTCCTTTTCAACCATGTATCTCACCCAAATATGTCCAAGCACTGACCTAGACATCACTTTGGTTCCATTGTACCGTCCCTTCTCTTGAGTTCACTATCATCAGAATCGCCTTACAAGCAAGACAATTCTAATGAGGGGCCAACTGTGAACCCTCAATTTTGCACTCTTAAAATGCTGCCACAGCTTGACACCTGCTAAATTTAGTGCACTACGCAGAGTCGGTATGGCGGTCCCGCTAGCAGGTTAGCGGGCAAGGGTCAAAGGAGCAGTGCCTCTTCCAGGGGAGCAGGGGGCAGTGCCCTTGGAGCAAAAATTAGCTTTCAGTTATCATACTACAACGATAATTAATTTTGGACCCATCGCCACTGACCGGTAATTTTTTAGACTTCAGAATACCTCGAAAACTGACCCGAAAGCCCCAAAAACTGACCCAAAATTCTCAAAAGTTGAACCGCAGAACGAGAAGCCAGAAAACCGAGCCATCTCGCGGACGTCCACGAGACAGGTCTGCACGTCTGCAGATCATAGATGTCTCGTGGACGCTGCAAGGCTCGTCTGTGGACACACCACGAGCCTTGCGGACGCCGCGCGTGGCTCGATGCGTCCGTACTGATGCGCCTATCACGGGTTAGCGCAGATCTGACGTGTGGCAGACGTGTCAGCATGGAGTTGACACATCCGCCTAATGGGCTGGCGGTGCTTCTGCCAGCCTTCCTAGAGGACGGCCTCCACCATCACGCGCGGACGCGCGTGGTTCTAAAGAGCATCGCGAAGCCATCTTGCGGCTGTCTCCCTTTTTGCGAAAATTCTCATTTTAGTCTTTTCACACTTTCTCTTCCTAAACTATCCCCACCTCATAAGGATGGCAATGGGGCAGGGTGAGGGTACCATCCCCCATCCCCATCCCCACCTTAGTGGGGAATCCCCATCCCCATCCCCGCCTTACAAACGGAAACAATTCAATCCCCATCCCCGTCCCCGCAGGGATCCCCATCCCTGTTCCCCACTTGAATTTTATTTTTGTCTTATTTTAATTCAATTTTTGATACTTTTAGATAGTAGAATCTAATGTATAAAAATTTAAAAATTAGACTTTATTTATGTTTAAACTCACAATATATATATAATTAGAGATATTTTGATTATTATTATTACTTATATATTTTATTAATTTTTTTATACGTTACTTATATATATATTTACTTATTAATATATATATAGTATTACTAATATATTTTTTATATTTATAAAATTCATAAATAATGGTTGAAAAATAAGAATAAATTTAATTTGAAAATGTTAACAGATTCAGACATATAAAGCATCAACCAAACAAAATTAAAATGTAAATATGCCTAATATATTAAAAATGTTCTGCAATTTTATTTAATAAAACATTAAAAAATTCAGCATACATAAAAACATGAGAGTACTTAAATAAATTTCTTTAGAGTTGTCATGATTTGAGAGAATTACAAAAAATGAGTGATAAAATTAAAAATCCTAATACATGTGTTTATATATATATATAACTAAGTAATATACTTTTTATATTAAAAGTAATTATGTAAATATAATATCAGGTCCCCACGGGGACGGGGATGGAAATTTCCGCGGGGTAGGGAATACACTTCTCATCCCCGCGGGGTGGCACCTCATTTTCCTATAAATGCCCCCTCCATTTTCCCTTTCAAATCACCCCTTGAGCACTTGTTGATTACTATCCACTTGTTCTCTTCTCTCTCTCTCTCTAGTTATTTTTCCCACTCATTTAAATTAATCATCCTAATTAATTTAAATTAATTAATTAAATTCTTTTTAATTATTTAATCTTTAACTCAATTTGATTAATTAATTCTTTTAATTAATCACTTTAATTAATTAATCTTTTTAATTAATTAAAAATTAGGTAATTTAGTAACCAAATCATCAAATTAATTTCCTCCGAGATTAATTTAAATTCATCTTCCAAAATCAATAAAACAGAATTTCGATCCGGAAAAGCACTCTGCCCACTCAAAATCCCCCAAAGAGAATGTACATTATCTTCTCTCACAAACCCCAAATCAAATCAATTCAATCAAATCTGATCGATTTTTAAACCCCTCCAACTTACCGTGGAATGAACTACGTGGGTTTTGATCTCCCATTCAATGGGGTAGTAGGCAAGCTTGGAATTATAAATCCAAGTTTCAAATACAAATCCTAATCAATCCCCTTCCCCCTTTTATTTTTCCACTATACATTGTAAATTTTAATTAATGGTATTAGTTAAATTAATTATTTTGGAGTAAATGAGCGATCTTGTGGATTTCCTAGTTCCCATAAGAGTTAAAGAAAATACTCTCCTTTGCTTGTTGATGTTTAAATATTTGCTCTTTATTTTCTCATATATTCCATAAATATGCTATGATCATGCACTTTATAATCGTCATTAATACTTGTTATCCATGAAATCAATTTTCAAAGTCAAATCAAAATTAAGAGTTCAATTGAGATTATTTTAAATCAAAAACCTAGTCCCCGAGCTCAATCTGGTTCGAGGACTAGTGACTTTATCTTTGGGTAAATTAATTAAAAATTAATAAATTAGAGTCAAATTAGGTTCCTTAATTTTTTCATTTAAATAAATTAGGGTGGCGACTCCCGAATCCTTTTCAAAAATAAAAAAATCATTTTTCTTAGATGATAGTCGCTTCTAATCATGAGCACCAAAACTCGTACCTAAACCTCTCTTAAAAATTGCTCGCCTTTCCTTAAGGCAAAAATTAATTTTGCCAAGCAAGGGGAGGGGCGTTCGAGCGAGGCCTTACAATGGTCTTCGATGGTCTTCAGGTCTTCGATGTCACATTATATGGACTTATATTCTTCGATGCCACATTATAGTGTGGACTTACGGATTCCAAGTAGTTTCAAGTCTTCAAATCTTCAAGTCTTCAGGCCTTCCAATCTTCAAATCGTCAGGTCTTCAAGTATTCAATGCCACTACATGTGGACTTATAGATTCCAAATAGCTTCAAATCTTCGTTTAATGTCTTCAAATAATTGTGCCTTCTTGAGGAAGGCTTTAGATAAAATTATACCTCACTAAGAGGCTTTAAAGAATTGGCCTCGTTTATAGAGGAGGACTTTGTAAACTCACGAAGCCCCCCACTTCCTTATAGAGGTCTTTGGATATCTTGCCTCATTAATTGAGGGCTTTATAATAATGTGCCTCGTCAGATGAGGGTTTTAGATAATGTGCCTCGTCACTCGAGGGCTTAGATAATCATATGCCTCACGTAAAGGATTTTAAATATTTTCCTCGCTCAGAGAAGTTATATAATAATCTGCCTCGACTGTTAAGGACTAAGAAGTCTGACTCGTCAGAAGGTCTTATATAATAATCTGCCTCAACTTATCGAGGACTTTGATAATATGCCTTGCTGATTGAGGACTTATATAATATGTGAAGCCTCCCACTCCTTGGTAGAGGTATTCAAATAATAAGGTGCCTCGCTTATTAGAGGACTTAGAAATAATAATATGCCTCTATCATGGGAGGACTTAAAAAATCTACCTTCTTAGAGGGTTTCATATAATATGCCTCACTAATTGAGGACTTTAAATAATTTTCCTCGCTCATGGGAGGGCTTTGGCCTTGCCTTAACAAGGGCTTAGGTGTATAAAGAAAGGTACAAGCTGAAGAGCTCAATATGGAGGCAACTAGGTGCCTAAATAAAGATGCGAGCTGAGGAGCTTGATATGGAAGCGGCTGGGTGCCTGAATAGAGACGCGAGCTGAGGAGCTTGATATGGAGGCAACAGGGTGCCTGAATAGAGATATGAGTTGAGGAGCTCGATCTGGAGGTAGCTAGGTGCTTGAATAGAAATGCGAGTTGAGGAGCTCGATATGGAGGCAGTAGGGTGCCTAAATAGATATGTGAGCTGAGGAAATAGATATGGAGGTAGTAGGGTGCCTGAATATATATGCGAGCTGAGGAGCTCAATATAGAGGCAGTAGGGTGCCTGAATAGATATGCAAGCTGAAGAGCTCGATTTAGAGGCAGCTAGGTGCCTGAATAGAGATTTGAGCTGAGGAGCTTGATATGGAGGCAGTTGGGTGCCTGAATAGAGATGTGAGCTGATGAGCTCGATTTGGAGGTAGTAGAGTGCCTGAATAGAGATGCGAGCTGAGGAGCTCAATATGAAGCCAGCTAGGTGCCTAAATAGAGGCGCAAGCTTAGGAGCTCGATATGGTGGAAGCAGGGTGCCTGACTAGATATGCGAGTTGAGGAGCTCGATATGGAGGCAGTTGGGTGCCTGAATAGATATATGAGCTGAGGAGCTTGATATGGAGACAGCTGGGTGCCTGAATAGATACGAAGCTAAGGAGCTCGATATGGAGGCAACTGAGTGCTTGAATGGAGATGCGAGTTGAGGAGTTTGATCTGATATGCCTTGCCTAGAGGGAGGTCTTAATTTCTTTTTTCTTTTCTTCTTTTATATTTTTCTTTTATAGTACTATATTTTCTTTTACAAGTACATTTATATTGCAATAATATTTGTAAAAATAGAATAGCTTGTCTTCGGACAACTTCTTTTGTTTGTGTACCTTGTATAGTTTCTCTAGTTGAGTAACTTCTGTGAAGGGCTGAGAATTGCTTTTATGTTTGTCTTTAATTTGTATGTTTGCATACTTCATTAGCTACTTCTTTTCCCCCCTTCGAAGAAAGAACAACTTGTTGTTTCTTTTGTCTCACTTGGAGAACTGAAGCATTTTACCTCACTTGGAGGGTTTAAGTGCCTTACCTTGGTAAGGGCTTTTGCCTTGCCTTGATAAGGACTTTGTCTTCGCTTTGACAAAGATAATACCTCACCTTGATGAGGTCTTTGGCCTCGCCTTGATGAGGGCTTTGGCCTTGTCTTGACAAAGGCTTTGGCTTCGCCTTGATGAATGCCTCACCTTGATGAGGTCTTTGGCCTCGCCTTGATGAGGGCTTTGGCCTTGCCTTAACAAGGGCTTTGTCTTCGTCTTAACGAAGATAATACCTCAACTTGATAAGGTGCCTCACCTTGATGAGGTCTTTGGCCTCGCCTTGACGAGGGCTTTGGCCTTGCCTTAACAAGGGCTTTGTCTTCGCCTTAACGAAGCTAATACCTCAACTTGATAAGGTGCCTCACCTTGATGAGGTCTTTGGCCTCGCCTTGATGATGGCTTTGGCCTTTCCTTAACAAGGGCTTTGTCTTATGTTATTCGCAAATTGATCTTGTCATTCGAAGACGTCTCTGAATGTCTGTAAATAACACATATAACAAACTTCTGCCTTATTTGGCAGTTTGTCTGTAGCAATGATAATATTTTTAATTTTCATGTAATATGTTGAGCTTAAATAATTTAAAGAATTTAACTCTGTAATGAAGAGTTATTCTGATTTTGAGGGACTTACTCCTCCGTAAAAAGAATGGATTTGCTTGTAATCCATTTTAGGAAAATAACATGCTTTCGATATAAATTTCAAATTTTAAGCAGTAAATTGCATGTAAAATGACATTTGATATGCACAATTAATCATGAATGTCATTCTCAGATATGACATAGCATTTTATACTGCATGATCAGAGGAGATAATTTATTCATGCTAAAATATGCATATTTGCATTTTATTCAAGCAATTAATATTGCGAAATTAAATTCAAAGCATGAAAAATATTAAAAACATATATGAAATGGCGTGATCGGTCTCAGAGATTGTTCGGAAGAATTTTCGAATCTATAAAAATGCATTTTGAACTGAAAAAGTGGCGATTGCGGTGGTTTTCGACGGCCTTTTGCTTCGATTCTGGTGTTGCTGAGGTCGCCATTGTATGGGCTTGGCCATGGAGTGGGCGGTGTCGTGCTTCGGCGGCCGGAAATGTATGAATGAAAAAGCGATGGACTGTTCTCTCCCCTCTCTCTCGTTTTCTTTCTCCTCGAGTTTTTTCTGCCGCATTTTGCTCTTTTTTTTTTTTTTTTAATCTTCTAGTGATCATTTTTTGTGATTGATGAATCTAAAGTTTTTGGATCAATTTTGGTGATAACCATAAAAAATTAAGATGACAGGAAATGTTGAATCCGGTGAAAATATTGAGTTAGGAACACGGCTTTACAGTGCCGTTCCCCACAAACAGCGCCATTCTGATAATAATAAATCTTACCTGTTAGTATAGATGAGAGGCTTAGTGATGGGTAGAACCTACAAGCAAGAGAGAGAGAGGTCAGGAACTCTCCGAGGGTTGTCCCGTTGAGGAGGCTCCGACGCTCAAGTTAGAGAGAGAGTAGTGAGAGAATGTATTGAATATATGAAAGTTACTTTTATATAGGGGAGAATGGGGACCTCCCTATGAGCACGTGTCCTACTAGCTTAAACAGGTTACAAGTAGGTCACTTTTTGGTCGTTTCACTTTCTATACTCAATTTATACATTCGAAAATTATTTTTTGAGTGTTGGGTATAATTATCAAATCTATTCAATTTAATCTGGAGTTATATTGTTAGAATTAAATTAAACAATTTGGAGTTAAAATGTTAATTTTATTCAATGTTTTCTCTTAATGGCCTAAATTACATCATATATATAGTCCCAAATTGTCTAATTTAAGCTTAAAAAATATGTTCAGTATTAATGTTAGTATTCCAATCACCTGACTGCTGAAAATAACTTGATTAAACTTTTTTGAAATAAAAACAAAAGAAGATAGTCCATAGTTTAGTAACAATTTGATATAACCATAACTCATGCTTTAATCTAGTTGCATATGTGAGATCATCTAATAATTCTTCAGATTTGAATCTCACTGTTAACAAATTCCTTCTAGGTTCTAACAAAAAAGAAAAAGCATAGCATATAGGCCAATTTATCATTTTAATACTTTTTTGTAAAATATTTATCATTTTAGGAGTTTTTTAAAATTATTTCTAATTTTAGGTTTTTTGAAAACTAATTCCAAATTTAGGTTTTTTTTTAGATTGGGTCAAAGTCAGCATGGACTACTGTCCGCTGGTCAGACTAGCGGACAACTTATGTCCGTTGGTGGAACCAGCTGACTGCTCTGTCCGCTGGTCTGATTTCTATTTTTTTTTTTTTAAGGTTAACAAGCAAAATAATTCATTTATTTAAATAGGTGATATATTTAGGAGAACTGGACATCATTGGCACTTGCCTGATCTTTAGCAAGCTTTAGCTTGTGGATAATAATGAAATTCCCTGTATACCATTTTTTTTTCATTTTCTATGGATTGGCATGATGAAATTATATAGAATAAAATGGAGACCCTAAACAATACATGTGAATTTCATGTCATTTCAAGATGTAATTGTCTTTTCAGTGTTTTCTTTTCTTTGTTTAAAGTTGTCAAGTAACATCTATTGAATAATGCATTAACATTGTACTATTCTATAACACTATATAGGTCAATTCAAATAATGTGTAAAAAGTAAGCAATTAGGGTTTTCTTTTACAGCTGTCACATTACATCTCATTATTGATGGTCATATTATTGTTTTAATGCTTGTAGATGTCTTCTAATCAACACCCACGCAAGTACATACCAACTGACCCACAGGATTTGTCACTACTGCACTTACAACATGAGCATAGATCTCAGGCTATATGGTTTAACCAGGTACATGTTTAATTATAATTTAAAAGGTTTATTACAATATGATATTATTCATATAACTAAATGTACAATATATGTTATCAGATGCAGGAACAGATACTCAATTGTAGACGAAACAGTAGAACAACGCATGGCGCAGACACAGATGATTGCATATTGGACATAATCAGGCAAACAAGATTTTATGGACTAGTTCAATTAGATCTTTTAAAGTACGATCACCATCTGATTACCGCCTTAGTTGAGAGATGGAGACCAGAGACACACACATTTTATCTTCCAGCTGAAAAGTGCACCATCACATTACAGGATGTTGCTATTCAGACGGGACTTCCTATTGACGGTCTACCTCTTACATGCATTCATATAGTGGAGTGGCACCAACCGGATAGAGCTCTTCGACAGTTTAGCTTACAACAGCCAATACCCGACGTACCACTCCAGACTGAGGCTTTACACTCTGTGGTATTGCACAACCACCTAAATGTCAACTGTACTGAGCGACATTCAAGATGGGTTGAACTGTGGAACAATAGAGCCCATTATGTTATAGGAGGGTTGTCATCAGCTGGGCCACTCTATTACCATTCAGAGTATCTTAAGTGGTATCGGAGGGTAATACGAAGATGGATTTCACATGAAGGCGCTGCAGCCGGGGCATCGGTTAGTATTACCTCTTATTTCTATTATGTCAATATCTCAATGAATCAATTAACAACTAAAATAAAATAATCAATCTAAATATTTACTTACTTATCTTGTGTAGACCGACACGCTGCAGCATATGGCGATGACCAACAGTATCGAGGCAGCTCATTAGCTTGTTAGAGGATCCCAATGAGCCTTTCGTGAGGACAGACACATGTTCACTATGCCACCCCTTCAGCCGGCACCTCCTTTTTAGTCATTTCCACCACAACTTTGGGAAGAACCTGTCTCAAATGCTCAGCCATCACGTCTTCGTCGCTAAAGGCGCAGGGCAGATCCTATCTCATCTACTGCTCCAAGTGCTCCTCTGCCACACGCTGCATCATTTCATTGTCCCCATCATTCATATGCAGCTTCCACCTCTGATCATAGTCCTTTTTTCATTGGAGACCCATTTGTGCCTATGTTGTCTCATGCGAATGCATTTGCAGATCTGATGCAATACATGCACCAGCCTTCTACACCAAACTTTTCAAGCTTTTCATCATTAGGAGCATTTACACCATGGGATGTACCTACCATGCCTTCGATGCCACCGACACAGCATCTCGATTCCCAATTCCCTTAAACACCATTGGATGCGATGTTACCACCTTTTTATTCTCCTCATTTCAAGACTATGGTGTTTCGTCGGGTGCTTATTTCGTTGGATCCAGTTCGGTACCACATCAATTTAGTGGCACTAATGTTCAACATAATTTTTACCATCATACATATGATCTTGCTAGTGTTAGTGGTAGTGGTGCTACTGTCGATACTCCTGGTGAGGATGATTTTGGTGATGGTGATGGTGATGATAACGAAGGTCAACCATCGTAAACACAACAGTCGGGTTTTATTCAAATGAATACTGCACGAAGAAATACTAGAAGACAAATGGGTCTCCGTTCAAACATTAGAAGAAATAAGAATTGTGGAACTTGAATTTTAATTAAAATATGTGATTAATACTATTTTTTTTCTAAATTATTTTGTTATATTTGGAACATATACATAATATGTAGTAATAAAATTTAACATTCTTAAATTTTACGTAAAATTTTTCATATTGTAAATAATTAAAACATAACAATAATAAAATTAAATTATCATTAACACATATAATTACTAAATAAAAATAATTATCATATACTTACTTAAATATATTTACGGATTTAAAAATATATATAGTTAATAAATAAAACATAATTCTAAAATACAATTTGAATTAATAATTCTAATTAATTTTTATCTTCCCCATATTTATATCTAATTTTTCGTAATTAATAATACAAATAATTAATATTT